>CAEGAF010140916.1:0-21389 GCA_903067075.1 Micropoecilia bifurca | reverse complement strand
CCCCCCCCCCCCCCCCCCCCCCCCCCCCCCCCCCCGCCGCCCCCCCCCCCCCCCCGCCCCCCCCCCCCCCCCCCGAATGCTTTTCATTGGCCCTAATCCTCTTCCATAGTCTTGAACTGTAGTACACAGCGGACGCATTTTGAGCAGAACATACATGGACACCTTCTCACCTCCTAAAGTGGCAAAGAATCCCTCAACGTTGCAGCCCGTGACGCCCAGGCTGAAGTATCCGTGCAGAGCCGTGTACAGGGTCACCGTGAATCCTCCAACTATCATGAACAGGTCGGCCACCGCCAGGTTGAGCAGAACATAGTTCAGCGGGGTTCGCAGCTTTTTGTGCTTGACGGTGACGTGAAGGGTGAGGAAGTTAATGGGGAAGGCCGTGATGATGAGGAACAGCATGTACGCGGCCAGAAGAGAGTACTTCCACGGCTCGGCGAGGTAGTACTGAGGCTGCTCAAATGGGCTGCGCACCAACCCCGTCCTATTAGACATGGGGACATAAAAGTTGGGTCCTTCTGTGCCATTCATGGCTGTGGCTGTTGATGATGTCTTTCCTTTTCTCCGAGACCCGGGTGGAAGAGCCTGCACCTCTCAGAGCAAAGTACAGCTGGGATGTCTTGTGGTGCAGCGGAGGTGGAAATTAGGAGAAAAATACGGATGGACAGCTGGATCCTGAGGAAGTAAGACGTTTTCTGCAGCCCCCTGAGGAGGTGCGCCACCTTTTAATAGTCTGGCCGGATTAGGGACGAGGGATGGAGTGAGGTGTTAGCAGAGATTGAATTAAGACACAGTTTGAGAGTCCTTGCACACATTAACAAAAAAACACACACACACACACCGAGACACACAAGGCATCACGGGAGAAAGCTCTAAAAATACACAGCACATAAAAGATGTGAAGCATTTTCTCAGTGAGAAGTTAGAACCACGGTTAAATAAACCCATTAATTACTGTCATGTGCATCAGCGCTGCATGAGAATTAGCCGAGAGGACCGAGTGGGAGGGGAGGCGGAGGAACGGTTTGGAGTTTGAGCCGTTCGGAGTGGACGGACTACAAATGAAATTTCTGCAGCAATCCAACTTATTTGCATCTGTAAAAAGCTTAATCCTCAACCACTGCAAGGCGGAGAGCTCCACTTATAGTGTTGAGTGTAATCAGAATCAGCGGGTTATGCAGCTCATAACAGCTCTTACACAAACACAAAGTTCAAACAAAAAGAGAGAAGGCAGTTGAAATCACTCATTTTCCCCTTGTAAAATGGATAACAACAGTCATATGAAAGCCAGCGTGTTTTATTATAGCTGATGGGATCTGAACACGAGTTCAGAAAATACACAGATCTTTCTGTAATAACATACACAAAAACATTAAAATAATGTTTCTCAATTTTCTTTTATATATTTTATACTGTACACAAAGTACCTTTATTCCAAGACACAACATGTATTACCTCTGCTCCTAAAGATTTAGAACAAATTTACATAAATCAGTTATATCTTTACAGAAAACTACAAGTTTATACCTCCAAGATAATTATTTTCTAATTTTCCTGAAAATAAAAATTAAAATAAATGAAAGGTTCTCAAACTGTCTGTGTACATGAACTGCCATTAATGGTCAAAGGAAATGTTGATGTTAAAATAGATATCAATGAACTGTGATGTATAAAAGGTGAGTTTTTTAAGACCATTAGTTCATTAGTTGTTTCATCAGAGAGATTAACTGAAGACGGTTTTGAGATCTCTATGTGTGAGAGCAGTGCAACAGAACTGGTGATTGTGGGTATTCATACTGTGCTTCACCGACCTCTAAAGTCTTACTCTGACCTTGATGACCTTGTTCTTGACCAGTGGAACTTACCAATGTCTGAGATTAGTCGAAAAGTTAATTACTACTAGCAATGTCCATTGTGAACCTCCAAACACAGTAGAAACCTCGCTAAAAGAAGCATTGAGTGCGAATATAAGGCTTAACAACAACAGATTTTGTATAAAAGGCAGCCATTTTGAGTTTTGTGATCAAAGTTGGGGACTTTCCTGTTTTTCCAGTTTCTGTAAGTTCATTAGTTTATCAAAAACACTTAGTAGTGACCCTCTGTTTATATTCAGGGTTCAAGGTAATCAATCAATCTGTATTGATTACAAAAATAACTTAAGTTTAACAAACTTAAAAACACAATGTTTGACATTTAAAGTTTCACCTTTACTCCTCCAAACATTTTTCTTGATAATGAGGTCAAACATCTCAATCTGGTGTTTAGGAAAATTTTACGTCCCTGAAATTAAATGTGAATTAAATTTTAAGTGTAACACTTTTAATGACATTTTTAAGTCCCAGCAAAGACTTTTCCTCTTCTACGTAAAAAATTGAATTAATTATTAAATTGCATCTTTCAACTAATCATGCAATGCAAATTGAAAGTCCCAGTGGATAAATCTTTTTTTCCTTTCCTTTGTATATGATGAATCATAACAACCTGAAAGGTCCAGGTCCTGTTGAATACCTGTGTTAAAATGCCTGATTGTACTTGGAGGTCTCACTATTTACTGATGAGGTATTTACTATAAAAAGAATTACAGCAATAAGTGAAATGTTTGATAAATTTAATATAGTGTTGCTCAGTTGGGCTCATCAATGGGTCGGCGGCAGTAAGGACAGCAGCTGTGCTGCAGCAAAAGGATCTCATAGTCTTCACTGTGAAACATCTGCAAGAAAATACAGAAAGAAAACGTTAGAAAACAAGAAAGAAGCAGCAGCAGATCAACCATCAATCTATAGATTGAAATCAGACAATTATGGTGATGCACAAGTCAACTACAAAAGCATTTTTCTCTCTTTCTCTCTGTTTATTATATTGATCAAAATTAAGAAATCACACCTTTTTCAGTCCACCCCCCCCCCACACACACATCAAACAAGGGTTTTCAATCTGATAGACCTTTTGAGTTAAATAAAACTTTTATTATTGATGCATGAAAAGGAAGGTCGCTTAAATTAAACTACCACTTCCTCAAGACGCTGCAGCACTTTTTTTTCCTCTTGTACATGTTTCAGTCATAATAACTAAAACAATTACAATGAGTCAAACTCCGGATGGTCTAGTCAGATCTCAAACTAAATTGAAAATCCGTTTCAGCCAGTTAAAACCATTTTATCGAGAGCTGAAGCGCTGGGTATGTAAATGCAGTACCTTGAAGCAGCTAGGGCACATGGTGATGCTCACATCCGGCAGCAGGGAGCGGAAGTATTCCCATTTGAGCGGCTTGGGCCAGCGTTTGATCAGGACGTCCCTTCTGCTCATGGAGCGCAGCACCGAACGACTCACCTTGACGGGGACAAAGGTGGAGCCCCCTTGCTGTTCGGACACACGGATGAACACAAACACATCCTCTTACGGCCTCCGTCTTTTCACTGTCTCCAGCTGGCTCACCCAGCTGGCAGAATATTAATCACCTCATCTATTTTCTCCTCTCTTTTCTTACCTCGAAGCTCATTTTGGCTGAAAACGGATCGTCGTCTGTATTAACCAACCCGTCGTCTATCCTCAGAGCCTCCAGGTCCACTTGGCATCAGTTAAGAGCAAATAACCATTTTTTCTTAAAATGTTTTTTACAAATGTTTTCCACAATGACACCTGCAAAACAGGAACGCTCCAGATAAACTGACATCTGAGAGCGAGTTTTGGGAGACAATGTGTTTAAGTTGTGCCTGTCAGTCACTTCACGGCCTTGGAGGAACACAACACACCTCGGTGCCCTTGAGAGTCTGCTGGCTAATGCAGGTTAATCCCCGCAGCAGGGCTGTGGCTATGGCTCTTCGAGAGTTAGTGTCATTAAGATGAGACGGGAGAGCCTCACTAACCCTATTAGTGCGAGGACTAAGATGACTTAGTTCTGACAGCTTACCCACAAGCACCAAATCAAGGCCGGCGCAGACTAAACAGCTTCTAAGGACAGTCACAAGACAGAGGAGAGCCTCGTGCTTCAATTAGAGGAGGTGTGCTGTTTGTAAGGGCAGCTCCAGAATGAGCGCTTAATAATTCATATGCATCAAGTGAACAATCTGTCACTTTGTGTGCAGATATGATAATAAGCTGAAGATGAAAGGATACCACTGCTGCCCACGTTGGGGCTTCGTGCTTTGCAATCTTCTGTGTGAGGAACCTCCAGGTCGATGAGGGACAGAGCTTCTTCATCACCGATTCCCTCCCCCAGGTAGAACTGCACCAGAGGCAGCACCTCTGTGTCACAAACGACGTGTTTCAAAAACAGTGGAAAAACAACGAAACGATAAAATCTCACGTTAGTGTTAACACGCAGCATGTTTGACTCGCTCACCGTATGACGAAGCGGAGTAGATGAAAGGCTGCCTGCAGTTGATGCACACGCTGCCCTGGCTGTTCAGAAGCGGGTTGTTTGTGGAGCACCGGTAGCACATCATGTCCTCAATAAAGTCCTGCAGGAAACATGGAAACTTTACCCAACAGGTAACAGGACAGGGATTTTAATTGAAGTCTTCAACACACCTCGCTGTCGTGGAAGGGCTTGGAGTGGATCGTGAGGCTGCCCAGCTCTATGGACTCCACTAAGCGTGAGGGAATGTGAAGCTCCTGCAGCTTCTCGTAGGAATACCTGGCCAACTTATATGCTCCCAGTTTGCAACTCTCCTTGGCCAAAGCAAACAAGGTGTTGCTAACAGTCAGGTTAAGGCTTTTGTGCCACAAAGTGTAGGGATAGTCTGATCATAGAGATGTCTGACAACCAATTTTGTGAAGATCTGACAAGCTGACTGGCTGAAAATAGAAACAAATACTTAACATTTTATGTAAAATAAATAAATGAATGATTTCTTAAGAGATGATCAAGCAGCAGTGCATTCCCTCAGAATCACCAGTAACTCGAAAAGGCAGTAAAATATTTATAAGAGGAACTTGTAAAAGAGAAAGGCAGCAAATCTCATCTACTCTTTTACAATAGAAGCGCATCTTTTTGTTTTAATTCACTGGCACACTTCAAAATGCAGGTCATTAATGTTACTCTAAGGGGGATTTAAGGAGCCTTTCTGTGAACATCATGATTAATATTAGGAGTAGAGACGATGTCACCTGGTGTATGAAGGAGAGTTTTCAACAGCTCTGCACTTAAATTTCAATATTTGAACTCATCAGCAACATGATTAAAATCTTTTAAAAACCTTTAATTATATCACTCTGTGTGTAACGAATCTATCTTAGGTTTACTTTTTGAAATTAAATTACGGCAATAAATAAACTTTTTAATGATCGAGAGGCACCAGATAGGAAAAAAGATCTTTGATCTCCTGATCATTGGTTGTCGTCAGTGAAATGTAAAAAAAAAAATCAGCCAAATCTAGTGACTAGTTCATTTCTTGGTGCATCAGATCCTTAAAGTAGTAGCAACAAATAAATAAATAAATAAATTACATCACCCACATTTGGCAGAGAGTCTGAACAGAACTGCTAACTATTAGTAATTATATAAAAACAGATTGTGGGGAGCAGCTCTGCGAGTGCAAAGCACAGGTCAATCAGCTGCAGAGGCAACAGCTCTATATCGGGACACTATTCCTCTCCAGCTCCTCCTACACACCCAGCTCTGCTACTCCTGATAAACACACGTCCTTCTATTGTGTAAAGTGTTTAGTTCGTGGGGCTCTGAGGGGGGTTTACTTGCAACCCTGTGTCTAACAGCTCACACAACGTCCAACACCTTCCCGCTAAGTTCATAAATCTCACTTCAAAGTTGCCGGAGCATTTCGGTTCAGCCACAGAGGATCCCAGCTGCTGGGGTGGATTTCCTCTTCCAAGGCCCTGCTTTCCTTCCTCACACCAGCTCCTGGATGGGTTGCTCTGTGCGCTTCTTAGTGGGGTGAAATCTGTTTGTTCAAATTAAAACCAATTGTTCGTTGAGTTTATGAACAGGGACGTGAGCACAGAGTTCAGTAATCAAACCACTTGTTTTGAAAACCAACTATGTGCCTCTTGCTGGCATCGCCTCCTCCCCGTCATCACGGCTTTTCTTTCCCTCGGCAGCAGAGTGGTCTCCGCTGTGGCGCCAACACTTCCGTTCTCTCCCAACTTTTATCTCTTTTCCTCTGCTTTGTCATCGCTGCTGCTGCTGCCAGCCAGTGTTGATTTTGGAGCGATTTGTTGTACGAAAGAGGTAAAGTCCACCCTTCTGCAACATCTTGGTGTGTTAAATCTACTTTCATTGAGAAGAAGGATACACTTTAGAAATCCCGGGAAGTACATCCTTGGTGAGGTTGTTCAGAAGGAACCTGCAGAGGCTGAATATTGTCTCTGGCATGTGGGAACTAAAAGGTTCATCCTAAAGATAGAAAAAAAAATTATAACGAGAGATGAGAGTGGTATGGATTAAAAATAACCTAAATATCTGATAACCACTTTAAAAGCTCCATTTCTTTTACTCCCACTCTTATTTCTATAATCTTTCAACCTGTCCTAAAGCAGGCTAACCCGCTGCTGCGTCTTATCCGTCCTCGGAGTGCCCTGGAAGGCAAAGATGAATTTTCTAAAGCCGTCACTAAAAGCATTTCATCCCCAAGAGTTGATAACTTTAAATCTATAGCGCCTGTCTGGGAGAGTTAGCGTGATAAATAGAGGTTTTCCTGCTCTGGTCTGGATCACAGAGATGCCTCTGTTGTTACGAGGGTGTGACCACGGCGGAGAGACAGAACGACGGAGCTGAAACAACAAACTGAGCACACTGACACAGGCCAGGTCACACACACACACATGCGTACACACACAAAACCCTTATAAGCAGGAAGTGTGTTGTCTTGAGGCATATGAGGCCTGGGGGGCAGGAGAAGGCCACTCAGGAGGTTGTCATGTTGTTCCATAAAGGAGCTTTTTACCTTAGCGACAGAGGTCAACGGGCTTTAGAAGCCCAATAATGGGTGGGATATTTCCCTTTAGTGAACTGTAACCTCAACTTAATGCCTTCTATTTTCTCTTTTGTTCGCTTCGCCTGACACTCTCTGTGCTTATCTTAATTTCCATTTAAAGCTGAATCATTCTGTGGATTGACATAATCTCGCAAAGCCAGACCTATTCTCTGTGTGTGTGAAATCGTAAGTCACGTATAAGCGAACAAAAATAGGCCTCTAACCACATTGTAGGTACTATTTCTGGGGCTAAGCAGTTTAAATTTGACAGCTACTCACTTAGGTCCTGGTCTTTGCGTCTTTGAGTTAAGCAGAATAAAAAATTATAAAGTTCTAGAGTCTCACCGTGTATCGCTGGATGGAGCTGTAGACATAATAAAGCTCAGCAAGATGCTGAAAGCTCTCAAAGTTCTCCAGCATTTCCTTCCTCTGTTCTGTGTTTTCTGGTTCAGATACACAAAATCATAAGAAGGTGAAAGTTCATGGCAAAAAACAAAAAAAAAAACAGGGTTTTTAAGACTTCACAGTTGATGTTCCTCACCTCGAGCAATGTCCAAACACTGCATAGACAGCATCCAGTAATAGTAGCCTGCGTCGTTGAACCTGTTCTCCACCACTGCATTGTGGGTAAGCTGCCCCAGGACTTTTACTGCTTCATTCTGACGCCCGGCCTTGTGAAATGCTGACAAGTAGGAAAAGATCAACAGTCAGTTGCTCCTGTGAGTCTTCAAAAGCCAATTTAATGAAGCAACACTTCATACAGTCGAGTTCAAGAGAGACACCATGTGACGGTTTTCACTGGTCTTCCAAGGAACCATTTCACACATCAGGAAAGCTGGGGCAGGTTTTATATTCCTCATCATTAATGCTTGGCACAGTTACATATCACTGTTACAGTTAAGTGACAATGTTTTTCATTAGGATTTTATGTGATATATATATACATATATATATTTCTTTTTTTAGTTTTGTTGTAATTTGCTATACAAATTTAAAGTACAGCACTTAATTTTTCATGCATTTGTGCTTCAACCCTTGAGATCTACCTTTCACCTCAATCACCGATTCCATTTCTTCAAGCTAAAAATGTTTTCTGGGTTCTTTGCAAAACTAGCTCTGGATGGACAGCGTCTTATGAGAAGATATTTTCATAAGAAAATGGTACATTCTCAGTTGGATTTAATTCTTGACTTTGACGAGATCAGTCAAACAAATGGATGTGTTTTGTTTCCTAATCTCTTGTATTGCAGTTTTGGCTGTATGTTTTGGTTCTGTGTCCTACCGTACATTGGACCTCCATCTCAGTCTTTTTAAAGCCTCTAATAGACAGTTATTACTGTATTTAAAATCTCTATAAAAAAGCCTTCAAGAGCATGATGCTGCTACCACCATATTTTACAGAGGGGTTGGTATATTCAGGATGCTGTTCCCTACCATACGTGATGTTTTGCATGTAGAGGTAAAAAGTTTACGTTTTGGTCCCATGCCATCATGTGAAGCAGAAACCCAACAGTTGCCATATCAACAGAATCTCCCAACTGAGCTATGGCTCTCTGCAGATGCTCCAAAGTTGGTGAGCTTATTCTCTCCTTCTCTTTTGCTCTTCATTTCTCTTTATGTAAACACTTTTCAGATTTTTATTTGTGAAAGAATTCAAAGTATTTTTTCTTTCTCTGAAAATACAATACTTTCTGTGGGTCCCAATGAAATACAGCTAATTCTGTAGTTTTAATGTGACAAATAAATGTTACGATGCTCAAGGCACAGGGAATAGATGTCCAAAGTGATGTATTTGCCAGATAATAAATAAAGTGTTTCTAATGTGATTCTAATTTTGTATTTGTAAGGACTAGCTGCAGATCAGTCCAGGTATGAAGGCGGTTTAAAATATCGCCGAACACCAAAGCACTTCTACTTTTAGGTCCAAATAAACATGAGATTCGTCTCTGTGTTCCTATCACTGGGTAATTAGAAGCAGCTTTTAGGAGTCGACCCCAACAGTGACCCTGCCCCCACATAGCACTGCAAGGGTCAAAATGCATTATTGGGAAACATATATTAGAAGGCCTAACTGGATAGAAATCACATTCAGCTGCTTTTGGTTACTGTTAGCGACAACAAACCCCAACCCCCCACCTAACAGAAACACCAAACACAAACTGACAAATCTGCAGACTGTGCTCCATATTTTCTAATTTGAGCTCGCTTTTAGAGACAAACAGAAATGCATGTTATTTTACATGCTATATCATTATAAAGTATATATTTCACTTGTTTATCACTTAACAGCCATTTATTTGTCCACAAAGATAAATCAAATCTTGGCTGTATAATCTGAGGACAAAGGGGTAAAGCCTCTAGCTGCATCAGCATGTAATACAGATGAAATCTACTGTTAAACAAACCTGAACTGAAACTCATAACTGCCAGATAATGTGGTTAACGTTCGACTCTCGTTTGCATGCTAATACCAATTCTGGCCAATTCAGAATATGTATTTAAAAACAGATTACAATAAGGTATATGGACAGTTTTCAAAGTATTTTTCCTCCCGCCACCTTAACTCTGAGATTTCCAAAAGGTTGCAAAACATTTCATCATCCTGCCGGCTGAAAGAGGTTGAAAGCTCAAAAAAGATGAAAACCCATTTTGTTACTTTATTAACTTCTTACATCTCTGAGCTTCCACTGTCTTGTTTTCAAACACCTTTTTGGCAGAACAAACAGCTAACCCCCAATCTCCTTCTCTCGGTATTGACATCCACACGGAAAAGTGTTGTTGTGGGTGCAACCTAGTACCACTTACATTATCTGCAACAGTGGATATGGTAAAACTGGATTTTTGTTAGTCAGCAGACATAACAAATTTAGGTTGTTCCCAACTGGGCAATTCCAATCAACAGCAGGATAGTGAAAGAAATCACAAATTTAACAAACTACTTGGAGTAGGATGAGTCTTAGTTAAGTATTTGAGGGCTATGTATTCAGTATCTCAATGCCAGAAGTGATGATGTTTTTGGTTCATTGCAGGTAAAGATGTTTAAAGGAGGGCAATCAAATCATTAAGAAACTACATCAAGATTGTTTCACGGTCAAAACAGCATAAGTAACCATAAATCATCTCAAACAAACATAAGAAGTTGTTAAGGTGGAGATAATGAGTCCAATTGTTTTTTTCAGCATCACTATCTGGGTTCTGTGTGTGCTGCTAAGTGTTAGTTATGTATTTGTATGTATTTAGTTTAAGTATTGTATTTTTTTACTTAAAATAGCCCACAAGGTCTTCACACACATAAAACCTTCGTTTTATGTGTTTTCCTAAAATCCTACACCCATTTCTTGGTCCATCTCTACAAAATCCTTCAAAGTAAAGTTTTGGGGGAACTGCATTTTTTTGCAGCACTCAAGTAAATATCCTTTAATATCACCATCTCCTTAGCCTGTTTTTCTGTTGTCCAACATCCTAAACATCTTTTTTAAAATTCATTTGGACTGGGGTTCTTATTTGAGGCATTTTTTGAGCTTTGGAAACCCTTTGGAAACCCATCTCTACTCCTCTAAAATGGCAGCATCGTTTTCCATTCAAAGAATTAGAAATGATGACACTTAATAAGCGCAGGAATTTCTAACAGTATCCAAATAAGAAAAGTATTTTTCTGTGTAGAAAAATAGTTCATTAGATAATTTGTCAGATTCAAGAAAGACATTGTGACAAGACAACAAACAAAGTTTTATTTTGTGTGCTGTTTCTGTGGAGCCAATAACCGCTCATTATTTCATTTTAGAGCTCAATTGTTATCCATAAAAAGCCACAAAAAACAACAACTGAAGCACTTTAGCACTTTAAGCCATGATAGCCATTTCTGAAATTGTCACAGAGAAACACCAGTGCACTGAGTATGAGACTAGCCAGAAACTGAGACATCACAATCACTGGTGGTAACACAATACTGCCTCGACAGCTCCCTAAAATGCACACAATTACCTAAACGCCTGCCTATAAGCAAGCCCAAACACAATCAGTCATAAATCCCACATAGAGACGAGCAGAAGAAGATTATGTAGGAGAGGAAATATGCCTGCTGAGATTATAATTATAAATCTATGAGCTGATTATGACTATGGTTAGAGTTGGTAATCATCATCAGAGCCGCTTGTAGCCCTGGTGATTAGAGGCAAGCATGCGTGTCACTCACTGAACAGGCAGCCGAGCTGTGTCCTGCTCTGCTCTGGCAAAGAGGATCATGTTTTACGGGGGATATGGAAAATCTTGAGGAAGTTGTGAAAAAAAAAAAGTCTGTGTCTAAACCCAGCAGGTTTTATCGTTTCCATATGTAGACCAACTCAAAGTATGCTCTATATGTTCACAGAAACCTGTTCCTGGAGGCGTGGGTTTTTAAAAAGATGACAATACATGCATCGTATTCCAGAAACAAATCGACTGAGTAAAGGTGAGGCTGGAGCTCTGACCTTTCTGCGCCTCCTCGAAGCGATCGTTTTCAGCCAACCACTGGGCGTAAGGCACAAACACGTCATATTTGAACTGCGGGTGCTTCTCCACCAGCAAGAAGGCCTGCAAGATTGACAGTTGAGAGGACAAAGGAAACATTACAGTTAATAGAGCATCGGTGTTCAGTTAGTTGGTACAAGATAGAAAACGTGGTTAAATGGCCCGGGGCAGGTAAAGGCCCAGCTGTAACTCATTAGGGAAAAACAAGTTAACTGTACATTTTTTCAAGTCACAACATTTCTACAACATTATTAATTAAGTGAAGACAGAGAGGAATGTACAAGCGAAGCCGCCTTCACACTCGGTTACAACTACAACCGCATCGCTGTTTGAATGACAGGAAATAAAGAGTTGCTGTGGGGCCCAGTGAGCAGAAATTTGCCTTACAAAGTGACTAATTAAGCTCGATGTCCTGTGGCATAACAAGAGCCAAGAAACACACATCACTCACATTCTTTGGTATGAGCGAAAAGTTTTGAGTGGGGTCTCAAAGTCATTTAAAAATACTTTGCTTGAGAGAAAAATGGCATCCATATGATGTAGCCAAGTTTGTGTTGGGGTCTGGCTCCCTGGGAGAAGCACATAAAACCAAAGTGTTCCCTAAACCTCTGGCACCCTCTTCATGTTTTTTCCTTTCTCACTCTCTGAGGATTAAGAAATAGAACCATGTCTTTGAGATTTGATGTTCTGCTTTTGGCTCTAGCGCTTCCAAATGCAAATCATCCATATGCATCTCTGCACTGCCTTTAATTTGATTACAGACTGCAGATGGATTAAAGAAATGCAGTATTTCCTTTTCCTATGAGTGGCATGATCGTCTGTGACGCAGGAGCGTGATTGAAAGTTGTGTAAAGTTTCAAGCTGATGCAGCATTTTGTTTTGAACCTCTCACAGGCTCATCACAATGTGGGCACGGATTCAGAGAAATCAGCATCTTGATGATCGGCTCTAGAGGGTCTGTGGTTTCATTTGTCAGTAAATGCGGAGATCAGGCAGACATGTCTTCTTGTTTGCATTCAGCCATGGTTACTCTGTTATTCTGACAAACTATTTGTTGGAGTTCCCTGCCAAACTAAACAAGCCATAAAATACAGTGTACTCTGTGGCTCATGAAGCACTTTATTAACAACGGTTTCATGTTACTGTATTGCGGGGGGTTCAGAAACATTTTTCCTGCCAAATATGCTACATTTTTCAGACTTGAATGTGTATAGCTCTCAGGTCGTTTTTATTTCTATTTTCAAATAATAAGTTCAATCAAAATTCTCTTAGACTTCATAATGAGAAGCTACATATACAGCATGTATCTATGGATGGAATACGCCAAGAAAAAAAAAACTGGATAGTTATGATAACATGTGCATCATACGTTCAAATCAATAGCACCAAAGCACACTTTTTTTTCATTTCTGAGGAACCTATTTTTTTTTATTCACATATTTACTATATATGTGATGAGAAACGGAATAAACCTGAAAAAAAAAACAATTCTCTATTCTTTCCCCCAATAAATAATTCAATAAAACTGACAACTCTCTCAAGACTTTTCTGTACACGGCGAGTCATTCTGATGAGCTGAATAAGTGTCTCAGACCTCTTCCCAGTGTCTCGTGTCCACATGCAGCTGCACCAAAGCCTTCAAGTCCCCCATCTTGGAATAAGTCTCTGAGGCATAGCCATGGTGCCTCAGCTTCTTAAAGTGCATCGCACACTTTGCCAGCGGTTCACGCTCGGCCTTGTCTAGCTTGCGGGCGATGTCGATCAGCCTACACGAGAAGAGGGGAAAGGGTGAGTGAAGGTAAACCATCAGCCTGCCGCCTGCTGCCTCCTGCTCGTGACCTCGGAACGAATTTTAATCAGTCAGGGTGCGAACCTGAATCTGATTCAGGTTAAAGAGCTCTGACTGTGCTGAGCCCCTCTGATCCACCTGTAGCACCGTAGGAGGATGGCGACAACACGTGCGCAGCGTGTCAGATGGAGGCAGCAGGACGACTGAAGCAGCCACCGCTCATCTATTTGTCTTCACAGAGAAGTGAGTGTAACTCAACAGAGACATGATTGTCATTTCCTTCCTTCAGGATGCCGAATACGTACGACGCTTTGAATTTTGGAAATATGAGCAGAATATTTCTTTTGTAAGTATGAAGTACTAATGTCTAACTCTTAAAAGCTATGATAAAAAAAATAGGTATTTTTTTCCTACAAAAAAAATAAACAAACAAATAAATATATGTGTACTAATAACATAAAGATATGTCAGGGGAAAAATATCTCCTAAAGTGAAAGGCACTTACATGTCTGCCCAGCCGTGTTCTCCAATAATATCTATAGCTTTCGCGTGTTCTCCTGCCGACAGATACATCTCAGCTGCAGCTCGTGGCTCCTTGCTGCATTTAGCCCAATCTGCCTGCTTCGTTATTAGTAACTTTGAGCTCTGTGGGTCTGTAGCACCAACAAACTCCTGCAAAGAGAGAAATCAAATTACTTAAGTAACATGGAAATGCTGAGTTACCCATTGTGATCATTGCTAAATATTGTGAAAACAATTAAACATTTTAAATTTGCTTCCTTGAAATGAATTCTTTCCTGAAAAAGAAATAAATGAAATATATCAACAGCACTGATTAGAAAAAGCATTGTGAACTAATCTACATAAACTATTTTTTTGTGTTTCGTTTATTAATTTTGTGTTTTGTTTATTAATAATTACATCATGCTATGGGGATGCTACTCATCCGCAGGGGGCAGGGAGGCTGGTAAACATTATTGGAATGGAGTATGCAACTAAATATAAGCAATGTTGGATGTAAACTTGTTATATGCTGCAAAATATTTAAGACTGAGGTAGACACTCAACTTCCAGCAGAGGCTACACAGGGCTACAATGAAATGGAATTTAATTCAAATTCAAACATACTTTATTTATTTTATTTGTGTCTTTGTTCAGGCTAGTCAAAGTCCAGACTGGCAAAGTACTCTGTGAAGAAGAGTGGCAGTTCTACAAAGTTTTAACTTATGAACGGGAATACACATAACAGACTTAATACATTTACATTTGTAAAAAAAAAACTTTCCCTCCACTTCACAATCATGCAGTGCTTTGTGTTGGTTTAGCATTTTAAATTCTTATAAACTACATCAACTTTGAGATATAAAGTACTGGGCACAATTCTACATACGATTTCAATCAACCTAAGTCAGACAGGATCTTATTTCCACTGGAAAATAATGTCACTTTCAGTATCTCACTAGTAATCTTTAGAGAGAGCAAAAAACCCCTCCTCAGACTAAACCATCTAAACCATTCAAGCTGTAAAGGTCTGAGGCAGGAGGAAGAGAATCGGACAAACATCAGGCAGCTCCTCGGCCTTTCCCTCCGGTGTCCTTCCTACCTAAAACAAACAGGCTGCGCGGCCAGATGGCCACACAGTCACAAAAATATACAGCTGCCACATCGCACAGATACAATCTGATACACATATGCATGCAGAAATATACATGAATAAGTCATAGCTGTATCATCTTCCTCGGAACTAAAATGTAATACCTACGTTTAAAAACCCTGCCACAAGAGCATCAAAAACAGAACTTATATATTCAGTTTGTATGAACATTTATATGTAGTTTAAATAATAGCTATTTAGGAAAGCCATCCTTGTGCTGTTCCAAAGTATTTGTGTAAAAGTGTGACATCTGTGCAATGATCAGATGATGTATGATGTGATTCCGGTGATGTATGGGGAGATGAAAGACAGACGGCTAAAGGGGCCTGTCTGAACACAGCACAGGGCCTCAACTTGGCATTTCTCCACATAATAAAAAAAAGCCACATGTTCTCAACTCATACAGCTTGCGGTACCTCACAGCATTTATTTTTTCTGTTTGTATTTGTAAAAAGCCGAGTTCAATCACCTTGGCGTACTCGAACATGCGCAGGTCGGTGTACATGCTCAGGGCTTTGGATTCATGGCCGGCGCGTTTGTAGAGCTTAGCTGCCTCGCGGAATTTCCCCTGGAAGGCATAGACGTCTGCCAGGAAGAGCTCGTTGTCGTTCTCGCCCCGCTTCTTCCTCTCCTGCAAATCAGTCAGCATTAACTGTGCATGGACAAACAGTCAACTGCATGTACACACATCTGCACAACAGCTAGAAATACAGAAATATTCGCACCCCTCCATTTTTATTTTATTTTTTTCACATTTTGTGTCACAGATGCAAGCTAGCGTCCAGGTGCTAAAGAAAGGCCTTAGAACTTTGTTAGATGACATAAATGAACAAACAACATAATTAAGATCAAGGAAGCACAGCAGGAATAAAGTGAAGAAACAAAAGCAGGCTTTGAACGTCTCATAAGCCGTGCAGGGGACACAGCAAACATCTGGCGGAGGATGCTCATGAGAGTAAATTGTAACTTTTAGCCCTGCATGCAAATGATTAGCCCTGCCTGTATCATGGAAAAACTGCACAGCACATCACTATGAACAACCCATTCTCACAATTAAATATGGTGCGATTGGGTGCGATGGGCTGTGCCACTAAGGGTGACACAGCCCATCATGCTTTGGGCTGTTTTCCTCCAGAATTGGCATAGAAGCGGGTCAGAATTAATGAGAGGTTGGATCAACTTAATCACAGGACAATGTTGAAACATCTGAGAATGGAGAGGAAATTCCATCAGGACAGTGACTATAAAAAGAGCTACTAATCTTTGAATGATTTAGATCAAGGCACATCTCCGTGTGTTAGAATGGCCTAATCAAAGGCTAGACAATGATTTTGGGGAGAACACAAAAAAGTGAGCTTCATGGACCCTCTCCAGCCAATCTGACTGAACTTGAGTTGCTTTTTAAATAAAAATGATTTTCTAAATCATTTCTAAATCAAGACAAAGATGAGAAGGACATCGACGTGTGATTTATGATTATTTTTTCTTTCCTCTGATAAACAGACATTACCTCAATGCTGCTGATCAGCTCCAGGTAGCGCAAGTCTCTTATTCTAATAAAGGCCTGAGAATGGAAAAACAGTGTGATTAATTTTTTCTTATAATCAGATTAATTCGGTTTGCATCACTAGCTTCAGCGTCTTCAAAAGTCCTCTTCTATAGAGTAATTAACCTCTTGAGCTACAGACTATTTTCTAAATTCCTCACCTGAGAAACCTTCTGATATTCAGCCTAAAACGGCTCAACAACTTAACTAAACAACTTGGGTTTTATGGAACAAAAAAAACCTTGGCATTACTTAAAATGAAGAAAATCTTCTTATCATTAAGCACTGGCAACAAACAAAACCTCATGCAAAAAAAAGAACACTTTTATTTTGTTTTCATTTCGAACAAAGCAGTAAATTATAACCATGGTATAATAATAAGTATAAATGTTGTGACGTGATTTAAGGATATCCTCATCTGTTGCAAATGAAGCATAACAAACACAAAAAAAATCTCTGTTCTAATGAAACTAAAATATGTGGAATGCTTAGAGATTTTTTTTAAACAGTGATTGATGTGTATTTCTAACAAATACAAACCAAAATGAACATGAGAAGCAAGAAATTTAAAACACTGTCCCACTGTTTATTTTGCTCCTTGGAAGAAGTCCAAAGATCTGTTTCCATGTTTCAGAGATAGACCCCATTGAGAAAAACTGTGCATGAATGTCTGCTATTGTTTATGGAGTTTTTTTTTTTTTTTTTTTTTTGCTGATTTAACTAAATGTACCAATCTTGTGCGTGACACATTTCTAAAACTGGTGCTTCTGACTCACCTTCTTGGCGGTTTCAAAGTCAAGTCCCTCCAGAGCTTCTGTGGCTAAATCCCTCCAGTCACTGTCTGTCACACCGAGACAGGCGATCTGATAAGCTTCCTTAAACATCTTCTTCTCTAGGTATTGGTACATGGGTGCTGACTAACAGAGAAAATGTAACGGTCTCAGAGAGTTTTACATTTTTCCATCTTATAAATAACAATCTTCAACTTTTTTATTGATATCTTATGCTTTAGACCAACACAAAGTAGAACTGAAGTGGAAGGTAGAGGAATAAATGTAACGGTATCAAAGAGTTTTACATTTTGTTATGCTGCAAATTACAACTTTCAACTTTTTCTGTTGATATTTAAGTCTTTTTATTGACATTTTATGCTTAGACCAACAAAAAGTAGAACAATATACTCAAGTGGAAGGTAAAGGATCTGTAAAGTTACACAATATTTATAAGTAAAAATTTGAATTTGTATTCATCCCCCTTTACTTTGATAACCCTAAGTAAAGAGGAGAGCAACTAATTCTAATCATAAATCACATAATTAGTAGACAGAAATTACTGTGTGTAATTTAATCAAAGTATAAATCCAACTGTTCTGTGAAGTGGCAAAGATTATCATAATAACTCTGGAAGATATATGAAGATGCACACTTTATATGTCAGAATCTTGTATAATTTATGGTTAGCTTAATTCATGACCAAACATAAATTATGCACTCTCTAGATCTTTCTATCTTAGACTTCAGACTGCTGGAGATTCACTTTCAAGTTGAACAAAGATCCTCAACATGCACTCAGAGCTACAATGGCAAAGTCAAAGTCTAGAATCTAACCCAATAAGAAGTCGGTGGCAAGATTTAAAAATTGTTGTTAACAGAGGCTTCTTATCAAATCTGATTGAGTCATTTCTGCAAAAAAATATGATCAAAACACCCATCTAAATGCAGGGAGAGTTGGACTCTAAAAGTTGTACTGAATTATAAAGTGTTAACTCAAATGGGCTGAACACTATGCAGCGCAGGCCACAATATTCAAGTTCTTCAAAAAAAGTTATATGAAAGTATCATAACTATACATGTTCATCTTATTGGGTTGGTCTAACACCAAATCTCAATAAGAAAATCTGAAGCTTCAGGAAAACAATGTGAGAAAATGTGTAAAAATTGAAAAAGCAGTGAAATATTTCTTCTAATACGAATAACCTTCAGGACATTTTGACCACCATCTCAAGGTTGTGCTATAAAACTCTTTGTTACTGCAGGGGAAACCGTCACCACATCTACATTAAAACAAGCCAACAAAATACAACCCACCTGAGGCACCTCGACCGCAGACATGGAATAGACGTGGAGACAAAATATTTTCGAGCCGTTGTAGCCGACCATAAAGCCCTGCATTTTCTGCTGGTGCACAGGGAAGTTGCTTGCCTTGATGTTCAGGTAGCCATTTCCAGAGAAGCACAGCATGTCCTCACACTGGGTGTTCCAGGCAACACTGTTAGCATTAGGCTCCTACAGAGAAAATTTGACAGGATATGAGAAAGTCAAGGTGTAGAGGTCATTGACATACAAAGAGCCAGAAAGACATACTTCAAAATTAAAGTCTCCCTGCTCTGCTTTCAAAAACCTAACATGCATCCATGTTTCTTTTTTTTTCCAGACAGGCTGATTTTGCGTAGTCCGTTCAGAAACATTTCGATTTGCTGTCCTTGAGATTTTTTTCCGTACTGCTTTTGACAAACCTGAAAAAGTAGTTCTTTGCTTTTGATGTCGTAGACGAGGAGGGTGTTACGTTCGTCCACCACAGCCAGCTTTTTGCGGGATGCGCTCATGTCCAGGCAGCGCACCGACAACGACAGCTTCAGCAGCGTTATTGGAAAGGGGTTGTCGATAAATATCTTCAAGATCTACATCACAAAATCAGAACAACAAAAAAAAATCTGAGCAGATGAAATGCTTGCTGTGATTCACAGGGACTTGCAACCTGTGGTCTGGAAGGTCTTTGGGCCTTTCACAGCAGCTCATAATAACTGCTTATAAGTGATATTTATGTCATGATAGCAATAGCTGTACTAATAAATACAGGTTTTAGTCATTTTTCCATGTTTTTAATGAAATAATTGTATTAAATGTTCACATGAGAACAACACAAAAAGTCTCAGTCAGGAGATTTAGAACAATATTTCTTGTCATTAGTGATTTTGTATTTTACATAATTTTCCACAAATATCAACATCCCATAGAATAAATAGTATTAATTCTCTTTCTTTTCTTTATTTCAAAAGATAAAAATAGTAATAATAAGGTGGTTCTTTAAAAAATGGCAATATATTTCCTATTTTAAATTTTTATGAAAAATCACAGGTGGTTTTTTTTTTTTTATAAATGTCACATAAAATTTCAGGCTCTAAACACATTTTATTTAGCTGGACTGAATAAAACATCCAGCAGCCAAAAAAATGGCTTTTTGGGGGGTAACAGTTGCAGTGTCCTATGATATGAGTGCAAACTGGGAGAAAAAGTAGTTTCATATTTTTTACACATTAAGATCTCAAAGTGTTTAGTGCTGTGTATTCAATCCTCTCTAGTCTGACATCCTTAAATAAAATCAAGTATTTTTAGTATTTCCCTTAGAAATCACGTACTGTAATTAATAGAAGATGTAAGAAATCCCCTCTACAGCCTCCCACAAGTCATGGAGAAAACACAACAAGATGTGGAAGGTTTTCCAATTAAATGGGATCAAAGACCTTCACATGACACTGAACACAGTTTAACTAAGGTGAAATGTGGCAGTGATATTGTTCAGAAGGACAAGTAAGCTTATCGAAGTTGATAGGATGCATCATTTTAATTCAATTCCTTTTTATAGATGCAGATTCACAATAACCATATTTACAATTTATGAGACAAAACGTTTCAGTTTCTCAAAGAATCGTTAAAATGACCCCGTAAAATGGGACAGCAAATTATACAGAGTGTAGATCAGTGTCTATGGCAATGCTTACTTTGTAGCATGTTTGTTTTTTTATGTTAGTGGCCAAATCTGAATAAATTGAAACTTCAGACCTGCATTCAACTGAGATTCTGTGATAAAAAAATGGAAAACAGATGTTCACACATGCTCTCTCTTCAAACTGACTGAGTTTGAGTTATTTTTTCAAAGGTAAAAAGGCAGAAATTTCTGTTTTTCTACATGTGTGAAGATGGAATAAACATACACCTACAAAATGCAGCTGCTACAGCACCAACGTGGCTTTCTATTAAGTGTTGCGTGAGAGGCGCTAAATACAAATACATAACACATTCAGACTTTCATTTATGAAAAAAAACTTCAAAACATTTCCTCCTTTATAATTATGGACTAGTTTATGTTCATCTATCACATAAAATCCCAATTTAAAAAAAAACATTGAAGTTTGCTGTTGTACCAAAAGCAAAGCTGCACAGATATTTTGCAAGACATTGTAAATTTTGCATTTCTCTAAATTCCTAGAGAATTGACATAAGGGAATGGTTACCATTTCAGAGTTGATGTAGGAGAATACATTGTCTTTAAGTACTCACAGCTCCGTTTTTTAACCCCACAAGTAGACCCTCTTTGCATGGCGGGCCACCAATCACTTTGATGTAACGAATCATAGATTCCATCACCCATTCTTTTTCCTTAACACCAGCAAAAGACAGGCACTGGAGCCTTTTCTCCTGTGCAGAGCATAACAAGTAACATGAAACCACAATCACATACAGTCCTGACTAAAAGATTCATTATGGCAAAATTGTGGTTTTAGCTCAATCATTTCATGGGCTATTAATCATAGGAAAACAAACTCATATAAGTCCAATAAATTGCAGCATGTTGTTCTTTTAAACACAGCAAAGGGTGTTTCAATGTCAGAAAGCAATTCTACAAAGATAAACAATGATATAATCTACCAGAAGCATGTAGAGCCCATATATAAGGAACAAGATCTGACTGGGGCATGAAACACAAGCAAGTCCAATAGAGAGATCTAAAGCACCCCTGTCACACAAAGACAAATTTAAAAGGAAATAACCTCAGCGCTGTTCCTCAGCCCCACCAGACGCTGTCAAACACAGACGAAAAGCAGAGGAGGGCCGGGGGGGGGGGGGGGGGGGGGGGGGCGGGCGCCGGCCCGCCCGCGCCGGGCGCCCGGGGGAGCGC
>CAEGAF010140915.1:0-43737 GCA_903067075.1 Micropoecilia bifurca | reverse complement strand
CACACACACACACACACACACACACACACACACACACACACACACACACACACACACACACACACACACACACAGAATGTCTTCCAGACAGAAGAAATTCCACAAACAAACAGTAGTGAGGACAGGCTCGATGTTTATCAGGAAGCTGAGGAGCCACAGCTCAGTCCACCAACACTTCTCCACAAACCCAAACCCTCAATTCAGTTAAACTAAAAAACACTTAATTTATCCCAAATGGAAATTAAATGTCACAAGTCACATCCTCAAAGTATCTTCAAAAATTGGTGGTTCTGATGTGTTGCCATGGTTACACATCATAATGTGATGCTGTGGGTCAGAAGGTTCTGCAGAGATCTGAAGACAGTTGCTATATGACTGTAGCAACATGCTAACAAACCAGTGACAAGGCAGTAAAGACAATATCCCACAGTAACATGTCCTAACATGTCCACTAGCTGTTAGCATGAACTGCTAATCCAGCTCATTTGCTTCTGGTGCTCCTCCATAAACCCTCTGCTGGAGGGTTGGAAAGCCAGACAAAGAGCCAGGAGACGGGATGTGATTGGTGGAGGAAATGGTATGAACTTCCTCCTCTCTCTGCTCTGTATCCATGAACCCTCTTTTTACAACCCCTCTGGGATTTCAGGTCACAGTTCAGGTCTTGTTTGAACTTTGGAAACGCTAATGAGCTCCACAGTTCATTAACAATGTGTAACTGTTGCCACAGTTACACATCATAACAAAAATCCATCCAATTGCACACCAAACTGTCCAAACATGCAGCGACTCAGCCAAACAAATTATGAACAAAAGTCTAAAAGGAGAACAAATCGGGACCAACATAACGGAGCTACTTCGGCTGAAATAAACTGGGATGTTAGCATGAAGACCTGCTCTGCTGCCTCAGGCCAGATCTGAAAGGTAAAAGGAAAAAAAGACTTTCCTACCTGAGCAGAGGACGCCTTTGTGTCTGGCGCAGGAGAAGTCGTCGCACTCGCAGAAGCTTCCGTAGATCTTCCCGAACTCGGACTCGTAGCAGAGGCACTGGTTGCAGCTGCACTCTCCGCGGCCGCTGCAGACCTGCTTGCCCTCGGCCTCCCGGCAGGCGCTGAGGTACATGCTGCTGGCCTCGCCCTCCTGACACTCGCAGTGGGCGCCCAGATAGCCCGGCTCGCACTGGCAGGTCCCGCAGTTGTACATGCCTGCAGGGTGGAGGCTTTGGTCAGGGTCCACTCAGCAGTGCAGTACTTCTTAAATGCAAAAACCTTTTACTTTGTAGTTTTTTTTTGTTGCAAATAACTGGACTATTTCTTAGACATTATCTGAGAGGCGTCCTAATCCTCAAGGTTTCTGTCTAAGACTAGAACATTCCTGATTAGTCTCAGACCTTGTTACCCATCAGTCCCACTCAGTCACTGGGTTTTCCTCTGAGTTGTAAATTGTAAAGAATCTCTTCATAATCATGTCAAAGCAGCCATTAACTGAAGAAGCTTTGGGTGTTTTTCTTATTAAAAAGACAAGGTTACTTCACATCCCTGTCTACCCTTGGATGAAGTAAACAACACTGCTTAGCTCATCGCAGCAGCAGCTGGGTATGAGAGTTTATCACATTATAACCACAAACTTAAATTGGATTTTATTGGGATTTTATTTGGTAGAACACAAGAAAGTGCCCAATTGTGCTTATTTTCATGCGTTGTTCCAAATAAAATTTGAATTGTAGCACTAATAAGAACTGACTCAGTCAGTTAGAGCTGCGTGTCGTTTGGTTTATGTCTCTACCTGCTGTAAACATCTGAAAACTGAACCTTTTACCCAGTTTTCATTCCAAAACGCCAGAAGCCGAGTCAGATCAGATGGAGAGTATATGAGGGTCCATTTCCATGGTCTGCCACAGACTGTTAGCTGAATGAAGGTCTAAACTTCGAGTCATTCTAATACATGAATATGTTTTGGCCTAAAACGTTCTGTTGTGTTTAGGATTGCCGACCTGCTGTAAGGTGATCGTCCCTCACGTCTTATGAAGCCAGTAACTGGTTTCCTTTTATGGCTGTCCTGTATTTGGTTCAATTTCACTGTGATGTGTGGCTCTGTCACATGAAGCACCAGTAAAACACTATCAGAATAGAACGTTATTGTGACAAAGTGTGAAAAAACCTTTACAAGACGCTGCAAAGAGCAGCACAAACTGAAGCTACCCTGCTGAGCGACAAGTTGGAACATTAAGATGTTATAGATACAGATTTAGAGGAGAAAATGTTCTGAAGTGGAAACAAAGTGACACATGGAAAGAAACAAAAAATCCAAACTGTCAAAGACAAAAGAAGAGCTGCTTTGTCCACTCATGGCTCCAGGGTTCTGGTTTGTACAAGAAAATGTTAGATTTAGGGGAAAGCGCTGACCTTAAAGCTCTAAAACTGAACCTAAACCGATTTCCATTATGGATTCTGCATAACAAAATTCATTAAAAAAATTATTTTGGGCTCAACTGTTGGAATAATAAAAGTGCAATATTTTCTAGCTTAAATACTTTTTGTTCATAAGTGCAATTGGCTTTAAATGTAAATCTTTAATGCAGGTTTACATTGTTCCCCTTTAATATCCATCCATTTTCGGGAGAGTTGCTGGTGCCTCTCCAGCTAACGTTCAGGGCGAGAGGCTGGGTCATCCTGGACAGGTCACCAGTTGTTGCACGGCAACACAGAGACACAGGACAAACAACCATGCACACACACACACACACTCACACCTAGGGACAATTTGGAGAGGCCAATTAACCTGACAGTCATGTTTTTGGACTGTGGTAGGAAACCGGAGAACCTGGAGAGAAAACCCACGCAGCACAGGAAGAACATGCAAACTCCATGCAGAAAGACCAGTGCCGGGAATCGAACCCTGAATCTTCTTGCTGCAAGGCAACAGCTCTACCAACTGCACCACTGTGCTGCCTCCCTTTAATATAATTTTGTCAATTTTTTGCAAATTATTGGCCATCATAATTTCATCCAGCCTGACTGATCTGAGCTCCAGCCTGCTGTGTCACCTTCATCATCTTGATGCTCAGTCTGCTCTGGCTCAGTTATCTTGATGGCGTTGTGTTCAGAGGAATCGTTCATTTTAGTGACTCATCACATTTTCAGGCCCTCTGAGTTTTCTGTTTCCTGTTGCAGGGATGAGACATTTCCAGCAGTTTCCTGTGAATCCCAGCCCACCATTCCAATTATAGAAAAGGGAAAAGGCAGTAAGCCTTGGTTTATGTAATCAGGGTTTCATGTAAAAAAATGATATATTTTTAATTGAACATATTTGGGCTTTTTTTATAATCACCCAACAAATTATACTAACCCAGGAGCCTCCAAACGTTTCGTAAAATGATCAACTTAAGAGCACTCGCAGGCCAAAACAGAAAAACTATTTATTCTCAGGATAAATACTGAGAATTTATCCTCCCTGCTCAACATTAAGCCAAGCATGAAATGTTTACAAAATAGACAGATTATTTTGTAGGAACAGAATCTGAAAATCATAGAAAACTTCAAAAGGGTTTCACACGTTAAAGAAAGGCAGCTACATTATTGAGTGGGGGAGCCGTGGGGGACGGCGGCTCTGAGGAGGAAGAATCAAACCTCCAGGTTAAGGTGGAGCTAGGTCCACCCAGGTGTTTCACACAGCTGAGTGGTTGCCATAGGAGACTGAAGGATTTCCCACACATGCATAAAAAGGTACTAAAGGCAACACAAGGTGTGTTTTTGATGAGAGAATGAAATTATATCACGATGAAAAGCTCAAAAAGTTGATGTAGGATAACATTGCCCCTTTAAACAGCATACCTCTCATTCCTTCAGTTGCCTCCTCCGTCTAACAGAAACGTTTTATGTTCAGTGTCACTGGATCTGACCAGGGTGTAATGTGTGTCTGGTGACCGTACCGATGGAGTTGCAGAGGCTGCTGTTGACCTGCGCCATCCGGCTGCAGTTGCAGTCGCACTGATAGTTCACAGCCACCTCCAGGCGGTCCTTAAACCCCACCGGCTTTATGGTGAAGGTCTGGTTGGTGCCGCGGGGCGGGCAGCTCCGAGCTTCCACACTCACATTGAAGGACACCTACCAACAGGACAAACAGTCACCAGAGCCCCAAAAACCCACACAGTGATCCCTTTTGTTTCCCCAAAGGCAAAAAAAGGTGGGGGTTGAACCCTGTGTGACCCCCGGCCTGTTGGTGTGGCTCTGAGACACACAACCAACATCCATCTGATTAGACTGAGGAAGGAAATCCTGAGAATGTTTTATAGCAAACATCATCCATCCCAGAAACGGTTTCAGTCATGAAAGTGAAGCACAGAGACGTTTCTGGATACAAACCAGAGTTCTGAGATAACAGCAGAGTCCAACTCTAATTAAAGGGTGTTTGTATCTGTATCACAGAGCCTGTTTGTACACACCCTGCTGAGCAATGAGTAAGAGGAAATACAGAAACATTCAGCTTTAAGGTTCTAAACAGAGAAAAGTTAATAATGCTACTCAAAGAATTTCTAATAAATGCATTTACTTAAAAAAACCAACCTGGCATCAGGTTATTTACGTCTGTTGACACCAAACAATTCATCTTCTAATCTGAATCTGAGTCAAAATATTCAGTATTTCTCATTTCCAAAGCCAAGAAAAGTGGCAGAGAGCAGTAAACAAATCCCACAGACCTCAGTGTGTCCTACATGACAGAATATGTTTTTAGGGAAGACCGTTTCGACTTTTATTTTGTGTTTGTGGGTGAGGAAAATCTGTTTTTTCGTAGGAAAAAACAACATTTTACCAGCTTAGGTGTCACTGAATAAGCATAAAAGGCATCTACAGTTTACCAGGACTTAAAGATGAGGTAAATCATAGCAGTCGTGTTTTTTTTTAAACAAACAAAAGCCAAAATACAGACTAATGAGTAGAAAACACTGATCTGATCAAACACATGGCTACATAAACATGGGAGCACCTCTATAACAGCAGGAGTTTGGGGTGTTTGTTGATCATAGACTCAATTTCCAAACTGTTTAGATTTCATTGTTCTGCCTTGAGAAAGATTATTCACAAGCGGGAAAAAATAAATAAATGAGGACGGCTGCAGACCACGCAGAGCCAGGAGACGCTTTCACACAATACGAGACATCAGCACGAGAAAAGGCCAGGACAGGTTCTGAACAGACCAGGAGATCCTTTATCGTCGCTGTGTTCACTTCAGTTTGTCTCTGTGAGAAATGCAACATTACCTAAAGGTTTATCTAAGGCCAAAACGACATGGAAATCAAACTACAACTACAGAAGAGAACTGTGGGATGATTAACAGAAACAGAGAAGCGGTCAGCATGCTGATCATTTTATAATGAAGAAATGTGTAAAACTTCAAGAAATATAGGATATAGCAGCAATATTATTCATCTGTTCAAATGTCCATGTTTGTGCATCCGTCCTGTAAATGACGTCTCTCTTTTGTAACTTTCAGCTGCAGGCCTCATTTGTCTTTCAATACTTAGTTACAAGTTTCTTAACTTCTGATTATCGGGGGAAAAAAAAAACAACTCAACCAAAAGGTCGAGGACAACTCCAAAGAAAAGAGAACCAAACGTCCTCCACAATCATAAATGATACAAATTATCATTCTTTGAAGCTCATTCTGAATGTGTTTTTTTCCCAAATTGTACAATTCTGTGGTTAATGGAAGCTACTGTGTCTATGAAGCAGCTGCTCTAATTCAATATTAATTGTCATACTAGGAAAATTCTCAATAATCCAGTTTTAATCCAAAACTTTTAAGCAAAGACAACCAGTTCCATAAAAACTCTGATTCTAGCACAATGCTAATCTCTTTTTTATTTACACCCAGGCAGGTAACAGATTGCTCCGTTATCTTTTCTGATGCCAGGATCTAAATGCCCGGGCAGATTTCAGGGCAGTTTCCGGGGGGAAGAGGGTGCAGCAAACAATCGGAGCTGACTCAGGACAGGAAGAGGTTTGGTCACATGCCACACAGAAACCCCCTCTGCCCCAACGCGGGAAGCTTAACAAGCTAATGAGGCTCACAATTAAATTTACTGTAAATGTGAGTCAGGAGGAGAATGGTCCACACAGTCATGTGGCTCAAACTGAGAGAACTGAGAGGATGCAACACGCTGATGGGGGCAAGAAGACGGTTAAGGACAGCAGGGAGAGACTTTAGCGAGAACATCTGTGTGTTTTGTGTTAGTGATCTGATCCATAGAAAGAACCAGGATGAAATCCAAGTTACTTTGAGGTTTAATGAAAGAGAGATTGAAGTAGTAACAGGAAGTGGTTGGGTTAAAGAAACTCGAGATACAAGAAGAGGGGTTGGGATGGGGGGGTTACCATGGACACATCTTAACAAATGATGGAATCCTTATGACTACCCTAAATTCAATTAACTGCTATAAAACTAGGGAATTATGTCAAACAAAGCAACATGCAACTAAACTCAAATGATGCAGATTTGCTTTGACTAAAAAGCATCTGCACTGAAATAAAAGCAGCCGTTTACTGCTGCCAGGGTGAAGCGACCCAGCCAGCATTCTGATTCCCGTCATGCCGGGCGGTCTCACAGGTCCGGCCCGCTTCTATGGGTCACCATTGAGATGCAACAGCAGGCGGCGGCCCCCCGTTTCTTCAGAAAACAGGGAGAACACTGGCCTCCAGCAGGATAAAAGACATCACCCCAGAGCCCCCTCCATTCATCCAGACTGAGTCGTCCGGACTCATTCACCAGCTTTTCTCATCCCGAAGCAGCCCAGAGAAATAAAGCATCCCAGTGGAGGGACAGAGAGGAGGATTCCTCACCGTGAGGCTGCATGTTGGAGCCTGGCCCCCTCAGCATCAACAATAGATTAAAATCTCATCCCAGCCTCAAACGGGATAAAAAGTGACCATGAAAGCCTCTCAGATGCACAGCAATCCCCTCCGACAGCCAGTGAAACATTTCATTAGATGTTTAACCCCCGTCTGCAGACTCAAGTCAAGTCAGGTTTGTTTGTATAACAGTGCTTTACACCATAATTCAGTCACACATTATGAAATAAGTAAAACATTTGATCAAAATCACCAAGTAAATATACTGATCAATGTCTCAGTTATGAATCAGAAGCAGCTCTTAGTCTAGATTTAAAGGGACTCTATGTTTGGGCTGGTTTGGAGTTTTTTGGAAGCTTGTTCCAGATTAGGTTAGAACTGAATGCTGCGTCCCCATGTTCTGGTTCTGGTCGTGGTGATGAGTAGACCGAGTCCACCAAATCAAAGAAATGTGAACAGAAACATATTTTCATCTATATTTGGTTCAATTCTGCAGGAATGAGCTGCTCACAGCGGCAGCATGTTGGGGCAGATCGGTTTGGTTAGCGCTGATTTGTTTTCCTTGTCGACTTTTGTTGTTCATTTTTTTTAGTTGAGTCATTGAGTCATTGCATGTTTGGACAATTATTCCCTGTGGTTATGGGTGCTAGCAGGGATATAAATCATCCTGGGTGGCGCGTCTGCATCAGAAACCCCGACTTAGCCGACGTCCTGATGGTGACAAATTGTTAATAAAGAATAAATACTGCAGCATTTAGGACATCAATTATAAGTGAGTCATAATCAGTAGGCGTTTTATTGCACTCGAAACCTAATGAGCTCTTAAACATAACCTTATGCATGCATGCAATTTGCATATGCATATCATTTTAATCAAACAATTGATAGCAATTAACAGATACGTTTCACCCTCTTTCTCCCCCATCATCATGATTTCCTCATCATCCTCATTTTAGCATTATTATCCATTATTGTCCTGCAGAATGTAAATGCATTACAGTTCAGTCTGAACAAGCCACCAAATACAGCACGAAAGCAGGTCTATGATATTGTTTGTGAACATAATGTTACAATGGAAATTGTGATGTGATTTATTGTGCTGCCTTCCCCAAAACCCTAGTGTAAAATAAACAATACCGTGAACTGGTTTGGAGGAATGGCAGAGAGCTTCCACACAGTCAAAGAGACATGCTTTGTCTCCTTTATGAGCAAAGATCTCACTGTCTACAAGCTCCTGTGTGTGATGGTTTCACACCAAGAGCAGCAGGTTTAAATATGGGGGCTTCAGTACAGGTAGAAATGACATTTATGCCAATAGTCCCCATGGCTACAGCAAACAGGACAGGAACTGAATCAAACTACCACAGCTTAAGGACATCCCCTCCATCGTCCGGCAACATCAGATATATTTAAATTGAAAGAAAAAGAACTGACAACTTAATGACTTGGAACCTGACAAGGCATTAGGATTAAAAATGTGCTGCAGAAGCAAAAACTGGTGAAAACTGATGAGTTTCAGATAATTTTGGTTACTTCTTGTCAGTTTAAAAAAAACAAAAGAAAGAAGAACACCTTGAGCTGACAAGGCAGAGTTTTAACAGTTTCTGATAATACCATGACTGCAAGATGGAGCCTGAGCTGACAAATGACAACACTTTGTCATTTGACAAAAGACTCAATGCAGATTGAATACTTTTAGTTTTTCCTGGAACACTCAACGCGTAGGCGTGGCAGGTTGTTCGTTACTAAGAATGCAGAAATCATTTGTCGTGTTTAAAGAAAGGTTCAGACTGAAATCAGAACCACGAAGGTGGTTAAAGTGAGCATGTTCCAACAGGCAAACACAAGAGATCTAGAAATGCTAGCTTAGTAACAGATTTACAAGTTTGAAGGCTGAAAAAAAGATAACAATGTAGCCAAAACATTCAGAAAGATGACAAAGTTTCTTTGAGCAGTGAGAACAGCACTCAAGGTCTTCTGACTGGCTTGATTCAGGCATTTCCTTTACTTTTTTGTTTTAATAAGCTAAACATCTGTGATCTGCATCTTTATAACAAAGTGCAAAAAAAACTTTAATCTAATTAGTCAGTCTTTTTCACTGTGATGACTTTAATTACACACTTCTCCTGTTAAACTTTGTTACATTTAGTAACATAAAGCCTTCTCTTCCTGCCCTGAGGTAACATGAGGTGTAGCAGGAAAGAACTCGAAGATCTAACAGGTTTGATCAGATAACCTGCTTGCTCAGGTTATTGTTAGCAGGAAGGCATAGCGGATTGCTATCCAGTTGGATCAACCTGGCTGAGGACAGGTGTTTGGAAACTGATGGGTGAATCCTGCATACAGTAACCTGTTAGCACAGTTAGTAACCCGCTAGCATATCAGGTTTAGGAATTTGTTAGTGTGAAATAACCTGCTAGTGCGGTTCATAACTTGCTAGCATGGTTAGTAACCTAATAGCACTGCGAGGGTAGTAACATGCTAGTGCAAAATAACCTCCCAATGTGGTTAGCAACATGCTAGCATGGTTAGTAACCTGATAGCATGGTTTGTACCCTGCTAGCATAGTGCTGGTAGTAACCTCCTAGTACAGTGCGATTATTAGGTTATTAACCTGCTAGCAAGGTTAAAATATTGCTAGCATAATACAGTAACCTACTGGCAAAACATGGTTAGTAGCATAATATGATTGGTAACCTGCTAGCATAACGTGCTAGCGCAGTTGGTGTTGAATGGGCAGTGACATGTATACAATATTGGTAAATATTTGTCACCATAATATCAATATTTATAGTGCATATCAATATCAACCTAAATATTCACATTGTTACATCTCTACCACAAAACTAAACATGGTATATGGCATTTGCTTAAGCCTAAGGCTCTAAAACTTAAATGATATACAAAACTGCTCCTGTTGTGATTTGACCTTTTCTGCTGACCAATCAAAACGTTAGAATAAATCAAGATTTTCTTTCTGAATACTTTCCTCTTTCCTACCTACAGCCTTGTTTAGTAGTTGTGAAACAGGTAGAGTAAAAAAGGTCTGGAAGCAGAACAACCAGCTGAATCAGAGGGAAGTGGTCTCTTTAAATACATGGAAACTGTAAAGAATATTTGCAAATGAAATTTTACACATCAAAGCTTTATTGTGTCATTCAAGTAAAAATAAAAATTAGACCATCAGCCACCAATCAGTTGTAGCCACACCATACTATCATGCACTCAAATCAGTAGCCTGCCAGCCAGTTAGCAGTCATCTGCTGGTCAAAAGCTGTAATTTGGGAAACAATAAGCTATAATCTGCATGCAATGTTTAATTAAAAATAGAAATGCAGCATCATTCATCAGATACAGGTCGTTAAACTGGAGATTTCTCTTGGACTGTGCTGCAGTGTGAGTGGTTTAGGTCTTAATGGTGACCAGAAGAAGCCAGTGATAAAGTTTTCATAACCCCAAAGCAGAAAGCACTGGAAGATCTCTGAGAGGTTTCTCTGTGGCTCACTGTGTAATAAAACATTTAGAGCGTGAGTGGGAGGTTTGGAGAAGGACTCACCGTTTCTCCAATCTTTAAGTCTGCACACTTCCTGAAGCCTGGCAGCGGCTTCCCATCTTGGCAGGTGGCAGTGAAGGACAGGTTGATGTCCTCGGGGTGGTCCGACACAGTTAGCTCCACTTTGGACCGAAGGTTCTGCAGATACAAAGAGGTTAGAAATAGAAGATTAACGGAGGGTCAATAAATCAATGAAATATGTTGTGATAGACACATAATCAATATCAATAGATAATACATCTGACAGAAATCAATAACTTCACTGAACTCTGACCTAGAACCACCGAGCATTCTGGGAAATATAGGCAGAGGAATGGCTTTTGTGGCTCAACCTGTTATAGTGAGCTAAGCAAGGTGGGTGGCATCAACTAACTCACTCTTTGATAACCTAGCAACAACCTATTGAGCAACTTGCACAGCCTCAAAAGTGCTTCAAAATTAAAAAAAAAAGGGTAGCAAAGTGAGATAATGAGTTTGAGAGAAAATTTAGGAAAAAACAAATCAATAATCATGGATACGGACTGACATGTCGTGATTCGTTTTTTTTTTTTTGGTCCAAGATGATTTCTAAAGCAGGAGAGGACTTTGAGCAGCTGTTCTGGAAGTGGAGGAACATTGACAACATGGCTCCCATCCTGCTGCTTCATGCCTGCATGTCTCTGGGTGAATAATAGAGCGGAACAGAAACATGAGGAATGTGATTTTTTTGCACTCAGTTTGACCACAACTATGAGGATTGCGCGTGGATGCAGGCTGCAAGCGGAGTGTTGCAAACAGCCGCATGCAGCTGCAGCTGAACTGTGCCCAGAACAAATGAGAGGCATTCCCACGCACATGGAGGAGACGTGGAGGCTCTGCTCTGCTCTGACCCTGGAAGCCGCCGCCTGCAGCCGCTGACCCCAGGCTGCTTGATACAACGTGGCAGCTGGAATGTTAATGCCGCCGTGTGTCAAAGATCCCCGAACCAGCTTCTGACACGCATCGGAGGTCAAAACTAAAGGCGGCTTGTCCCCGGCGGAGGAGAACGTTTTGCACGCCCACGCAGGAAAACATGAGGCGAAGCTGCACAAACGCACCGCTTGGTGAAAACGCGTTTCATAAAGACCCAATCAGATGAGAGTCTGGCTTCAATTTAAAGCCCAGACAGGAAGAAGAGGAACGTGCTGCACTCAGAGAAAAACACAGGAGGTAGAGGGGTATTTAATACAGAGTCCAGCAGGACAAACACACACACTGACTCTGCTTCAGTGTGTGTGTGTGTGTGTCTTGCTGACATGGGGGTTCCTACAGCTCCTCCCGTGAGCCGTAGCGCTTCATTTCATCACCAACACGGCCGATCAAATGCCAGAGGAACCGACCTGCAGCTGAGACCTCATCACAAGAAGATCCACCAAGACCCAGGTTAGGGCTCAACAAGTTAATTGTGATGAATGATTATTGAAATAGTCATCAACTAATTTAGAACACCCCCTCACAGCGGTAGGTAAGCCAAACTGGACAATAAATATGTATTTCAGATGAAAAATATAGTTAAAAATATTATGCATTAAAAAAAAAAAAGAACACACACACACACACACCCAAATCTTTTAGTAGGCACCGTTTGTTCTGCAATTATAAATCGGGTAATCAATAAAATAATCAGCAGAGCATCCCTGGTCTATATTGATGTGGAGTCCAGCAGAAAGGCCTGATTTTTTTCACGTTGGTGTTTTTAGCTCCATCACATGCTACAAATCATCAAGCGAAACTAAAGTGATATTATGTTAATGCATCTTGGGCAACAAAATGTTTCCTTTCTGAAATTAATTATTTGTGTTTTTGCATGTTCTCACACGTTTCTAATATCGTATTAGAAACACGTGAGAGAATGAAAAAAGAAACAGCTCCAACCAAGGCCTTTTACAATGAACTGCAGATATCAGGAAAATCACATAATCAAATTTGGTGATGATGGCGTCAACTGCAATAAGTCCAGATTTTCTTAAATCTCTGTTATAGTTTCCAACCCTGTGTGACCTTAAGTATTTTTGGCACAGTCACCTGCATCAGGAATGGACGCTTGCGGCGGTGAGACTCCCTCCAGCAGGCTGAAGGTGTTATTAGCTTGCAAGGTGTGAATTCCTGACATTTGGAATATAACAACCAAAAAAAGCACCTGCATTCAAACAGCTCTTACTGCCGCACAGAAATAAACAATACAGTCAATTCAGTGTTGATGGTTTTCTAAAACCAAGTCAAAAAGATGATCTAGAGATCCAGTCCGAAGTCTGGGAGTAGTGATGGACTCTGACCTGAACCTTCAGAGCCACATAAAGACAGTCAGTCACAAAGTCGGCCTTCTATCACCTGAAGAACATCTCCAGGATTAGAGGACTGATGTTCCAGAACAATCTGGAGAAACTCGTCCATGCATTTATTTTTAGTTGCATTGATTAACTGCAACAGTATCTTCACAAGTCTAACGAAATGAAAAATAATCAATCTGTCAGTTGCATCCAATGTCATACGTGTTGAAGAATGGAATGTCAATCAAGTTTGTACGTCTTTGAAGCAGACAGGCGAATACCGAGGGGTTTAACAGCTGGTGAGACGGATTCATGCTTAGATTCATGCCATCTGAAAATAAATGTCTCTGACTTTTCTAGATCGTTCTTTGCCCGTTTGGAACATGTAGTTGAGTCGTCTGCAGGCTCTGTTAACAGAACAGTGAGGTTCATGAGGAGGGATCAGCTTCTGCCGTCCTCCCCCTCCTCTTATCAGATGGCTGCGTCCTGAGCAGACCCACACAAACACAAACAGGAAGCCGGGCTCCACTCACGTTGTAGGCGGTGATGATCAGCTGGATGACGTTCTTCGAGTCCTGGTCCAGGATCTCCACTGTGGTTCCAGGTATGAGGGCTGTGAAATCCTGAAAACATGAAGTCAGCAGAACCGGATCAGAGAAGAATCAAAACGCTGCGAACAGAGACGCTGGTGGACACACAGGGAGATGAAGGATACCTTATAAATAACGTAGAACCGTTTGGTCACGGCGAAGATGAGGAAGATGTTATTTTCGGCCAGTTTCTCCCCCAGCAGAGCGAGGGATGGATAGTCCTGCAGAGAAGGAGAATCATGAGGCATTGTGGGTATTAGGGCCACATGTGCTGCCAATGAATTACAGTTCAGATCAGACAGCGCTCTGAAGCTCGCAGTGAACTTTTGACCTCAGGATAAACGTTAATGTGGAGATGTTGTCGCCGCTCCACCCTCCTACGTCTCACACTGTGATGTGTTCATTATCTCTGCAAGCTTTGGTGTCTCTGATCTGATTTACAGGCACAATCCAACAGATCAGGAGCAAAACGCTGCGGCCAGAACAGAAGCCACCCGGCTGGGAAACGGAGTCCGTCTGTGTGGAGTTCAACCTCAGTATGAATCCAGCTGTCCTGTTTCTGCCTCCAGGTGTGTGTTAGAACATTAGAGGACAAACGGCAGATGGGTCAGGGAGAGCATGACGGAGGCAGACTCATCACCCTCCATGCTAGGGTTTGACGATTCCAGACAGCTGGAGACTTTCTGCTGAAATCTGAGGAAGTTGCATTGTTGTTTGGTTAATGTCTCATGTTGGGACACCAGGACATTTTTAAAAAGTTTCTTCTTTGAAGAAGTGCTGAAAGTTTACAGAATATTTGGTTAATTCCATGTGACAGTGACTCAGTGGTGAAAACTGACCTCTCCGACATTAAACAGAGGTAGATTTCATCTTTCTAACGGTACCCAGCAGTCCTGACTCGTCTCCACCAGTGGCGGTTCAGGGTTTGGCTCGTCAAGCAACAAGGAGCCAAATGTTGATCTGACTAGTGGGCGGGGCCTAACCAACCCTTTAGTGACTTCAATGGCCCTGTTAGCAAGGTCGCTATGATGACAGCAAACTGAGGAAGTGTTATGGGTGAGAGGCAAAATGTCCTCACAAAGCAAGAGAACGAGATCAATTGCCTTCTCCTCAGTAACTAGGATGATTCACCATTCAAACAGACAGTAATAAGTCTTTTCAGTGGGAATCTCATGTATTTGCAGATTTTAGCTGTTTGTGTGTAGCTATGGTCCCTAACCTCAGGTAAACTGGGAGTCCACCATAAGGATTATAAAGTCATCGACTTCTGGTTTGAAACGGGCTTAAAACTAGACTTTTCAGATGTGTTTGAGTGTCTCTTGGTCACTGAGGTGTTCTGGGCCTTTTTATTTTTGGCTTGTTTATTTGTCTCACCATCTTGGTGGAGGCGCTGTACTCATTGTGGTCGTTGAGGTGACAGCGGCCGTCGTGAGGCTGGACCAGCCCCCCCAGCCGGCCGTCCAGAGCCAGGTGCGGCACGTCGTCCGTGGCAAACACCAGCAGGTGGTAGGCCTCCTTCCTCCAGCCGATCTCCTCCTGCCGGTGTCACAGCAGAGTCTGGATGAACTGTTACAGTCACTGGAACTGCTACGGGAATCACTGATCAGTAAAGGTTAGCAAAAAAGCCTCAGGATTAGGATGTTATTCTCTGGTTTAGTTTACTGAAAGGTCACCGACAGTCACACCTTCCCTCTTTCTAGAAAGCCTGAGAACCACTAGTCCGCACACACACATACAGCATTCTACAAAAGACTCAGATCAGGCTATTATCACCAGGAAACAACAGGCAGGGCTCACAGACTGCTGACTAATGCATCATGGTGCTAAAGAAACAGCGTTTCACCCAATCAGCAGAGAGAAGCCTTTTGTAGCTCTTTTGTTCTCTATGTAAAGTTCTCAGAGTGGTGGGCGGCCCGATCAGAACCCTCTGAACACCAACAACACACACACACTGTTGTGGGAAGAAACTCTGCTCTGTGCAGCAAACACTGTTTGTGTCAAAGCAAAGCGGCTAATCTACTATTCCCACATATGTAATTATTTCTGTTCATATGCGAAACATGACAGCAGCACGTTATGAATCAAAATATTGCTCGACCCTAAAATGTTGAACATTTTTAATCCTTTGACGCATCCCAACACTCCCGTTTGTATTTCTCGACAATGCTGCAGAAGCAGAAACATTAAATGTAATCTAATGTTTGGCAAATAAAGAAGCAAACCTGAGGGAGTGGAAGCTTCACTGAGGAATCAAAGCAGATGAGGGTTAAATGTAGAACATATGCTGGAGAGAGGATGTGTGGCGACCGGCTACATGGAAACTAAGAAAAAACTCTTTTTCAAGTCACTGAAAACATCATATATATGCCAAAGCAGGTCGGCTCCTAAAACACTCGTTTGTAGAAGTTGGTAGAGTGAAAATAGTCTTCAGCAGTTAGATAAAAAAACTGAAAATAATCTCTGACTTTGTTTTAAAATACCAGCAACATCAACCACTGAATATATTTATATTGCAAGCTTCTACATGATCGGTTTTTAATGGTAGAACTGCTTAAAATTATATTTTTAGAATAATAGTTTTTTTTTTTTTTTTTTTTTTTTTTTTTTTTTTTTTTTACACACAAAGGTTCCGCATGGAATCTTTATATTCCCATATCTGGTACGCCTGTGAGTCTGACGCACAACTGACATCTGCAAACAGATTCTGTCGGCTCACTGGGGGTTCATTTCTGATTCCAAAAATCAATCTGACGGGATGCTGGGAAATTATTGTTGTGTTCAAGTTGTGCTAAAAGGAGTTAGCATATCAGCAATGCTATTCAAGCATGTCAATGCTAAACATCCAGCAGCAGCACAAACGTCCCCAATGCTAATGTCAGCGCTTACATTCCACAGCCCAGAGCAACATAAAGAAATGCTGACAAACATAAATAAAAGCAAAACAAAAAAATAACCTGAACATATAAATATGATGAGAACTGCAGAACATTTGTGTTTTATTTCTGTTTTTGCAGGGAAGTGACAGTGATTACATTTGAAGTCTTAAAGCTTTAAATTCCCCTGCCCCATTTGGGGGAATTTCTCTGTATTCCTGCAAAACAATCTGCACCTAGAAGCCGTGCTGAGACTAAATCGGACCTTCAGATTTGAGTACCACCTTCAAGCAGCAACTATTTGAAAGACAGCAGCTCCAAGTAATTACAAGGCAAGTCATTCTCTTCCCTTAGAAAACAATTAAAGTGGGGGTGGAAGGCGGGATGTGACTGGGCCTGCGAGCGCCTCGTCCTCCTGATCCAGCAGCTGCACCACACTCAGCTTCCTGTCTGTAACCATGGCGCTTTGCACGTCCGACACAACTTCGCACCGTCACTGAGAGCATTTCGAGTAAGATCAAGGTAGGAGGTGTGACGTCACCTTGCACACGGCGGCCTGCAGGATGGCGTCGAAGCCGCCCTCTGGAGCGTCTCGGTTCCGGGACACCATCTGCTTCTGCACCTCCTCGTTGAAACGGTCCACTTTGTCCGTCAGAGAGAGGATGTGGCGAAAACCAAAGGTGGGCACGCAGTTTGGGAAGAGCTTGTATCTGTACAGGGATACGCGGACAGAACGTCAGCCTCTGGAATTAAACAGTAAAAGCACGATAAGCAGTAAATATCCTTTTTTGAAGTCCCAAAGCTTTTGGATTCAGAACAAAATAATAAAATACCTGATTATTATCCAAATCAGTTAATAAAAGGTATCAAAAGGTAAGAGTTGCACCGATCTGTTTTTTTTTGTAAATCTAGTTGTAGAAATTTTACAATCTGAGAAAAATAACTTGCTGTTATATTTCTGATGCAGTAACTGAAGAGGCTTTCCTACTATTACTCTAAGCTAAATATGGCAATGCTAACTTGAAAAATGTGTTATTTGCTGCTGCATTATTATCATTATATTCTAAATTCTGCATTATTATCATTATATTCTAAATATGACAACGCTAACTTGAAAAATGTGTTATTTGCTGCTGCATTATTATCATTATATTCTAAATGCTGCATTATTATCATTATATTCTAAAAGTATAAAGTCACAATGCTTCTGTTTTTCCTGACCGTACCAGAGCCCACCACCAGTTATGTTACATATTAGTGATGTGCTGAGGACTGAGCTGATCAAAATGCAAAAAAAAAAAAAAAGTATCACTCACAGCAATGACAGGAGGAAGCTGGGGTCAGCACAATGTCATTCACACACACACACACACACACACACACACACACACACACACACACACACACACACACACACACACACACACACACACAACTGAGCGGGAATGTAACCTAGATGGCAAGTGATGCGTGATGGTGGTCTCACCTCCGGGGTAAACACTGTGTGCCCCCCACCCCCCATTTATCTGCTCTCCTTTCTTTACTGAGTTTGCATCAGCAGCTCATGCACAATTTCTCCTTCATTCTGCCTCATTCCAGCAGCTGCAGCACATTAATATGAATCATGTTAAACAGCAACATGAGGTGTGACTGATACTTCAGTCTGCTGCAGACTCGCCAAAATACAACCAAACTGCTGAGTTTTAGGCCAAAACAAGTAAAGTGTGAGTAGGGCTGGAAGATAGGGCTGAAATAATCACAATATTGATAATATAAGTACCGATATACTATTGATTAGTTTTTTTGTTTTAAATGTCTGAAATTCTGACAAACTGGTGACATGACCTTTGACCTTTATCATTAAGCAGCAATGAAACACTGCGGAAAAACATGAAAGTGCTGCTGTGCAAGTCACTCAACAGGTTGTTGCTAGGTAACCAAAGAGTGAGTGAGCTTGTTGTTGCTCACTGTGAGAAGTTGAATGGCTAAAATCTTCTTTCTGCCTACATCCCCCAGTCGAGTGAGATTATTGGAAATTCAATCAGACGCATCACTTACTGATATGAACATAGCTCTTGATTTATTGTCCAGCGCTAATCCTGAGTGTGGTTGTGCTTCCTACCCGTTGCAGGGGTTCTCCTGGTACTTGGGGGCCGTGTAGGAGAAGGGCGACATGTTTTTATCCACAAAGGAGCCGAAGCCCAGACGGAAGTTGCTGGTCAGCTTCCCCATCTCCTCCGCCAGCTTGGTGCCCAGGTTACGGATGGTCTCCAGGTCGTCTTTCATGGACAGCGAGAGGTCCATCAGGTAGTAGAGGTCCACCGGGTAATCCTCCACCTGCCGCACCTGCAGGCTGAATGCCGTCTGGTCTCCTGCGGAGGCGGAGCCAGCTGATGTTAACCCACAGGCGGACAGACGCCTCGCAGCTTCCTGGCCTCCAGCCGGTTCTTACCTGGCCGCAGGCTGAGGGAGATCCTCTGGGGCATGATCTGCACCACGTCGTACTGGGCCGGTCCCGAGCCTTTAGTGCTCAGCGGCGAGTTCTGCAGGACGGAGGTCGTACTCCTGGGGTACTCGATGAAGCGCGGCTCGCAGCCCCGCTTCTGCAAGTTTTGCTTGAGGTCGCATCGCGACGTCAGCGAGCGCCGCGTCCCGAAGTCCTGCAAGACCAGACGCAGCAAAGCTCATTCTGATGGTCAGACTCAGATGGTCGAAATATTAATTAGGTTATTTCAGGAAGGAGAGTTAACCTCAACACGCTATCAATGTTTGAGACTCTTATTTTGAAGGAATTAAAAGTGCAAATATGCTTGTTGACATTGTGGAATAGTATTGGCTTGTTTTCTGTGTGGCTGACAACACTTGTTTATGTAAAACCTGATTTGTTTGTATGGAAGCATTTTTGCAGAAGAGTTTCAAAAACCAGAGAAAGCCAATGGTTGCCATGGGAAACGTTACCCAGCCTCATGGTTGGCTCACAGCAAGGAGGTCCACTTCTGATCCTCTGCTACAAAAACTGAAGGGCTTTGTCTCCGCTATTGTTTTTACACAGTCTTTAGATTTTCTCTATTAATCTCAAGTTCAAAATATGTGCATCGATTTAACCAGAACTACACAATTCAAGACTGAACTGAAACTCCTTCCAAACACAGCTTCATAAAACCTTTATTATGTACATCAAAACAAAACTTTTCAATTTTTATGGCATGAAACTCAGACTAGATTAAAGAGGGGATTTTTGGTTTTTAGTTAAATTTTTATTAAATATTTGCAGACTATAGTTGTGGCCTCCATAAAAAGGTGCTCTGGTCCTTTTTATTTCTGTTTATTGATTTGCTTAGGAGGCCACTTCAGACCCTGAAGTGGCTGGCACTTTCATTCTGTTTGATTAAATCCTAAAGCACACTGTGTGCCTCAGGGTTTTGGTTTTAGAGAACCACTGCTAGTCTTTGCATATCTAAAGAAAACACAGCACATATCTGTGGCACAATGTTTCCTAGATAAAACTTTCATTTTGCGCATCTACACAAGCTACACTTTATGTTTAACCTCGACTTTGTGTTCTCTGTCACCAGGAAAAATGTCCGAACTAGTTACAAAATGTTTCAGGTAAACAGCAGAACAGCGTCTCAGCGATAACAGTTTGATATATTTGCTGATTAGTCAGTATATTTTTTGCCAATAAATGAACAAAAGATGCTTATTGAAGCAGAAAACCTGCATATTGCAGATTACCAAGCAGGTGTCTACATGGTGACAGTCACTCACCTCCTGTGCGCACCAGGCACAGCTGGGGTGGATCAGGAGACATTCTTCACAGGACGTGGCGCTGCCACTCATACAGATGTTGAGACCTGAGGAGAGAAGATCAGCAGCTGGATTCCTACCTGGTACATTCAGAACAGAGACATATGTGCTCACTGTTATGGGGTTTTTAATCAGTTTTATTGCAAAAATATGGACCCACCAGGAGGATGTTGGTTACGTCTTTTTTATTATTTTTTTTTGGAGGAGAGATGTTAATCATCAAACTAGGATTATCCCTGCCTGGTGCTTAACTGCTCATAAGCTCAAGCAGCACTTTGCTTTTAGTATGAAAAATGTTTGACAAATAAAATTGATTGATAGTCATCATTACTGAACCCAACATCAGTTATTTCTGTTGCGTCTATGAATTTATGCCTGACAAAGAACTGATTTTTTTAAAATCAGTCATCAATGCAGGTTTCCTCCATGCCATTCTTCTCCCGTTGCATTGTAGCCAGTGAGAGAGAGACTGTAATGGCTGCTGCAGATCCCCCTCTGTCACTTGCTGCGTTACACATTTCCTTAGCCAGAATAATGTCTGAGCAGAGAGATACAACCATGAAGCAAGAGAACAAACTACCTCTGTATGTTTCAAGCCGAATTATGGAAAAGTCACATAAAACAAATTAAGAATGCTAATGCTAGGACAGCTGAGCATTTCTGTGGACCTGCAGCAGCTCAAGCATCATCTCCCTAACCGTTACAAACTACTGACCAGTAGTAATACATCGGTCATCTCTGCAGCCAAATTAACCTGGTTTCATTCATAAAGCTCATTATGATGGTTTGCCTGTATCCTTTCTTCATTTAATTTACTTACAAACTCCGTGCCTCTTATTTTTAGATAGTTAACCATCTTTTGGAACAATAATATGCTTCACAAATTTGACATTTTCTCATTTTCCGTGTTGATCCCACTGCACATAACGCCTGTACCTGTAGCGGCTCTGTCCAATTATCCAGCTAATTAGCGACAACAAGCACCACCTGTCATGTTGAGGTCGACATGTTTCACAGAATTATGCAATTCCTCCAGTTCCTCTACAGGAAACATTAATTAGAACAAAAATGTTGGGAATCATGGTGGCTCCTTCAGCACCTCCGGTACAGATTCAACTTTTGTCTCATCAGAAGTTGTAAGTGTATTTTCAAGAGCCTGGACACACACTTGAAAAGTCTTTTTCCATCTTTCTTCTGACTAAAGTTATAACGTCTAGAAATTCAGCCTTCAATCTGCTGGAAAGCTGGTTATGGCAACAATGTCCCATTGATGACCGATTACCAAGGACAGAAGAATCGAATATTTTTAGTACAATACAAATTCAAAGTCTAATTAATCATCCGCTTCCAGGCTCCTCATCGCATCAGCAACACATTCTGGGTTTCAGGTAAATAAATGTGAGTTGAACCGAGCCGTGGTTCTGAACGGTCCGGGTTGTCGGTGTGTTCTGGTTCTCCAGAGCAGACAGACCGTCTGCCTGCTGTTCGCTCCGGTCTTACCTCCAGCAGAGCGCAGAACCGTCTCCAGCAGCATCCAGCACAGCGCGGCTCTTCCCGGGCTCCACATGGTGTCACGGCGCCGCCAGTCAGCTTCTAGATGTCTAGCTTTCCTCTCAACACACACACACACACACACACACACTCACTCACACGCCAAAACACGCGCCGACGTGTCTAGTTTCCCATCAGACCTCCCATTTGACTCCTCCGCTCCAGTTATCTGTGCAAACCACAGCGGATCTCAACTGCGTCGCCGGAGTCTCCTCGGATCATCCTCCCGGCAGGCAGCGCTCTGGCTCCGGGGCGATCCGTCCCTCCGATCCGCTCCTGCAGCTCAGATTTCTGCTCGGACGCCTCTGCACCTTCCCGACCTGACCCCTCCAGACGAAACCCGCACACACGGGTGACAGCAGCTCCCACACGTCCCTTACGACTTCATGGCGAGGGCCGGATGACGTCAGAGCCGATCCAAGATCAGCAGATGTCCACCAAAATAATATCTCAAAACAACCGCGGTGTTCCTCTCCGGACTTTAACGATCCGCTCTTCCAGTCCAGTTTACGTCCCTGCTGGAATCTCCGCCTCCTCTGCCTTAGGGATTACGCTGCATTCACGGGAGCTCGGGGAAAAAAAGCAGACTGGAAACATGAGATCTTTCCTGCCAACAGCCATCACCATCTTCGAATAAGTCTTCGAAGAATCTAAATTAATGAGTCACAATAGCATTCACTTGGGATTAATAAAGTATTTTTGAATTGAAAGTGTTCGGTATGCTTGAAAAAACTAAAATCTAACCCAGAATATAAAATAAATAGTAATTCAAAGTTTACTTTTCATCCTTTTTGCTGCAGTAAATTTCCAATTAGAGGAAAACAATTATATAATTGAATGTTATATTCCAGGAAAATATTCTTAAACTACATCAAAAGTAGCAAACATCGTGTTAAATGGTAAAAACATAACTAATTCCCTGATTGTTCTTAATGCTACAGTAGTTTCATAAACCTGCTTCAACATACCAGCTGTTTAACACTGTAATATCTGGTATTGGTATCAACCCAATACCAGATAAATACAGGAGTTGTATCACCGATACAATACTATTACTTTGATATATCAAACATCTGACCTTTAGGTATTTGTGTGGTTTTTCCTTTCTAGGTCATGCGTTTTAAAAAAAATACTAACAAATCAGCAAAAATAAATAAATGTTCAGACAAAATATTGTTCAAGGGATGAGCTTTTTATAATAAAAACATCTAAACATTAGATCCAAACATCCATCTGTTAACTAGTGAAGAAAAGCAACCCAACAGAATATGAAGACACTGCATTTCTCATGAACCATTTTAGATCTTTTGTCTTTACAAACTTCAAATAAAAATGGATAACTGCTGTTAATTTGGAAATAAATACAACTTGAACTGAGGTGAACAGCCATTTCCACTTAGTTCTGTGTGGCAGTAGGCGATTTGGTCAGCAGGTCAGAGGTCATGTCTCTGATGGTGCTGAGGGGCAGGCTGGCCAGGACCCCCTGGTGTGTGGTCTTCAGCTCCAGCAGAGCATCCAGGATGGTTTGGCGGTCGACGTGGGGGTGGAGCTGGGTGAGCTCAGCCATCAGCGCGTCCAGGCCGCCCATGGTGCCGAAGTGCTGAGGTACGCAGGTTCCCTTAGCGGTGGGGAAGATGCTCACCACCTTCCTGGTTTGGATGCTGGAGCTGAGGGCCGCTGGGTTTAATGGCTGGGCAGACGGAACGGGGAAGGTGAATTTAAGGCACAATAATCTTACAGCTGAGCTAGAAATACTGATAAAACAAGAGATATTTCAGAATGTCTAGTCCAATTGTTTTAGCCATCCTAGGGATGCATCGGTCCACTTTTCACTTCCAATACGATACAGATATCCGAGGTCTCTTATTAGCCAATACCGATCCAAGAAAGTGCAATTAGGGGCTCTGAATAATAATAATTAAGCATGATGCTGCTCAGAGCACAACGCCTAGAATTAGACTTAATACAACTGTCCTTATGGATCAGAACATTATCATCAATACCTAGTCTAGCAATGTTTCGATATAAGTCGAAACATGAATATCGGATGGATGCATCCACGCTCCATTCCATGTGGGAATTCTTGCCTCCGTCAAGCTCTCTATAGAACCTTTATTCAAATGGCCCTGTGGACCCAATGAAAGGTGCTGGAGATCAAAATATGCAGGTTTCATATCCAAGACATAAAAACAGAACTCTGGTCATACAGAAACCAGCAACAAAGAAGCAAAGTGCTGAAGGTTCTGAGTAAAAGCAGAAACAAGAATAGATTCTCTGCTGGAAATCATTCAGATCTGAAGTCTTCCATGTCAAAGTGGACCGTTTTCTCAGGTACATAAAACCCCTTTCTGATATGAATACAGTTTTACATTGGTTGTCATAGCAACCTACAGACGAGCTAAGGAGAGCCTGCATATGTGATCCAGCTTCGCTCCTCGTCAGGTTTACAGTTTAATCATCATAAGAACAACCGGTTTGGACTAAATGCAATGAAAAGATTTCCATTAAATATGATAGAATGTCTCGTTAGGTGTGATTGTGTGCAGCGCTGACTGTTCACATTCTGATGTAAAGGATTTGTCAAACATGCATGGAAGAGTCAAAGCAGCACTGCAAGTATGTTCTTTGAATAACATAATGTAAAGCTAAAAAAAAGTTGGCTTTACATAATGCTGCCCCTTGAACCATTTTAAACTGAGTTTCTTATTTTATGGCAAAGCAGACCAGAACTCTGAATATCCATTACTGCCACCTGCTGGTATATTTCTGCATAGGACCTAATAATGCTCTGTTCAACAAAGCAACCTGAACATGACTTCTGTGTGAGTAACCCTGAGTTACCCTGAATTGAACCCAGAGCCTTCTTGCTGCAAGGCAACAGCTCTACCAACTGTGCAGCCCCAGCACAGTATAGCATTTATTCTAGTTTTTTTTTATTGTTGTTTTTGTCTGCACTAGTTACACTTGTATGTATACATGTATATGTGATCACACTTTTTTTTCTGTGTACTCCAGTAGCCAAGCAACATTTTGTTACCAAATTCACTTTTGTGTAATAATAAAGTCTAAATCTCAGTATTGCAGTCAGGAAATAAAACCAATCCTAGTGAGGACATCTGTCCTTCTCCAGATATCTGTAGACCCAGAAGCATGGTAGTGTCCCCATGGCAACAGGCTCAGTAATGCACTCGGATTCTTTGATTTGCTATGTTCCTTGAAAAATACCCATCATGTATCATGCATAGTGGAGTTTAAAGGATGAAAGTATGAAGGATCAGATCAGAACCTCACCTTTTTCTCAGTGAGCCTCCAGTTGGTGTCAGGATCCTTTGGGGCCGTGGACCCCAAGGTGGAGCCAGGTGTTTGGCCCCCAGCAGCGGCTCCACTCAGGTGCCTGACCTGTATGATACGGCTGTGCAGTCGGTGACCATTGAGCTCTCCGACGGCAGCTTTAGCCTTCTCTGGGCCATCCACCATCACTATGGCAACTCTAGAGCACCGGCCAGAGACAGAACCTCCATGAGCAAAACACTGGGACCTTCCAGACACCTGAACGGGTCCAGTGAAAAGTGATGAGCGACAGCAGCTCACCTCACGCCGTTCTTTGAGGGGAAGACGCTGACTTCTGACGGCTGGAAATTTTCAAAAAACTGCCTCACGTCACTCTGAAACATGTTTCAGGCTCTTGTGAAAACTATGATGTGGCTGGGTTTTCACATGCAGAACAGGTGAGCAAACATTTCTCCCAAAAATGTATGTATGCATCATCACAAACTGAAAGTATTCTAGCCAGGTCCGATTCTTTTAGCTTCTGTTTTAAGCCATGTCACAGTGATGCCAACCTCCATCTTTGGCTTCTTAAAGCGACACCCAATGACTAGTTTTTCCAACATTAACAAGAAAGTCCAAATAAATACAGCTACTTTGACAATTCATAATGTTTAAATAGCTATGCTATCGCTCATGTGTCAACCTATTTCTGCATTTCCCTTGCAAATGTGCTCAAAACATTGTCGATATTCAGCTAATGTCAAAAAAATTCCAGGGTTCCCGTTAAATAAGGAATTCAGTTAATGTGAAAGAGTCTGTTCACGCGATAAGTAATGTAAAAACATACTGAAACACGAGCCTCCCGCTACTTCCTGTCGTCCTCTTTGTGGTTTATGCAAGTAGTAACATCTGGTTGTTCATGTAACATGTGTTCCTATTGCAGTTTTGTGAAATAAACCAAATTTTGTAAAGGCACAAAGTAAAAACAAAAACCCCTCATCCGCCTATGCCAAAGGTTTTTCCATCCAAAACTGAGTTTTTCAAATTTGCTGTGTTTCCATTAGGCAAAATGTGGTCAATAGAAATGCAGTTATTGTCAGCTAATGTTTCACATGTTTTAGTTCTTTCAACATTGAGGCAGAAACACCAACCTTTTGGGAAACTGATGTTCTGCTAATCCAGAACATTGCAGCAGTTTGTTTCATTTATGGCACAGAATAACAGAAAATGTTGACCTCTAGCTATTAGTTACATTTTTTTCATTTCAATGTGATAAAGATGCCCAATCAATAATGACTAGAACATTTATGAAGACATTTCCATATCCTTCTGCTATAAACCATTAAGGCTGCCAGCTCTACTTCATGATGTCATTTCTAATCAGCTTAGTCATGTACTGCCCCCTGCTGGCCATTACAACAAAGTACAACTCACTGGATTTCAAAATGATCATTTAACCAAAATCTTCCACTTTCCCTCATTCGATGTTAGCGCAGTAAGTAGCACGTGTGACTAAACTGACCTGTGTCACATGACCAGGCAGGTTGGATACGTACAGCACTGAGTTGCTGCTCTCACCACTGACGGATTCAGGATCTGTCAACACACACAAACACACAGACAATTCAAACAGATGAAACCCGGACGACGTTTTGAGTAGCTGCTGACGACCTACTGTCGGCCGCGTCTACTGCCGGTGTTGGCAGCTGCAGCTCCTCCTCAGCATCGTACCAGGCCTCACTAAAGTTCACCTCCTCAACGCCTAAGCGGCACAAAAACAGAATAAGAACATTTGTGGTTCCATCAGGCGTGTTAAGGTTCTGCTCACCCATTTGCTTAACCAATCGCTCTTTGGGTACAAGAGCTGCAGCTCTCTTATCCTCTTCATGGAGCAGTTTGGGTTTCTGGAGGGGAAACGGATGGTAGTTAAGGTTAAGGTTAGCTGCTGCTGCTGCTGCATGGAGCACATTGTGTTGTTGGGGGCTCTGATCACACCTGGCAGCTCTGTCTGTCCCCGTCAGGATCTCCGCCGTCTCCAGCTCCTACATGCTTCTGTGTCCCCTGGGTGGAACTTAGCATCAGAGGTGTATTAAACATATTAGCCAACAAGTACTGCCCTCCAAACAGTCTTTGCATCTTTCAGCGTATGAATATTGCACACATATTACGATGATGTGGCCTTATGTTGTGCAGTCCTACTAAACTAATTATTTTATTAATTACTCTATTGATTAATCTGAAGATTAATCTGAGTTTAAAAATAGCAAACACTTGATTAAATCCTTTTAATGTCAACATGTGAAAAGCTCAACTCTTTCTGGTGTATTTAGTGCTGATTATGAATAAGTTTTTCTTTTGTTTTTAAAGAAAAATATATTTTTAATACAGCTTTGGCCTAATTACTGCTCTAATAATGGTGTTCTTTTAACAAATGGCCATTTATTGGAATCGCTATACTCTAATCAATTACTAAATTAGTTGATTATTTCTGTCATCATTTAATCACAAGTCATCTAATGTATGGCTTTAGCACCAGACTAAACAGTCTTCATGACGAGGGGTTTTTGAGAAGCTCACTAGAAAATCCTCACTTGCCGTTTTTCCTTCATGGACATCATTAGCTGAAGCTCACCATGCAAGAGGCCTTGTACAAACATCTGCCTCACACAGGCCTTGTTACCCAAACCAGGAAGAAATAATCCAACTGACTTCCTAATTAAGTTTGCAGCATCTCACTGGTTGTTGAACTGGAACTCCAACAATGTGTGTCCACTTACCAAGAAGGAGTCTTTCCCTGCAGATCACCAAGGATCTAAAGAAAGACAGAGTCACTGTGGCAGGTTCTCAAAGCCCAGACATCTGGGCTCTTGGCTGGGGGTTTTGACCTCTCACCTGTTCAGGGACGTAACATGCCCCCGCCGTGATCTTCTCAGACTCCACACACAGAGAACTAAGCTGCCCCAGAGGAACCCCCATCAGGATCTGCTGCTTCATCAGGTTATAGTCAGTTTCCAACTTCTGCAGGACCTTCACAACATTTGGTGGCGGGTCTTCAGCTCTGCAGAGACGTAATGGATTTTTCTAGAAAGCTCTCAGTACAAACAAAGGGAGTTGAATTGCCCTGTGTGTTCCTCACATTGCCATGGACAGGCGTCCCTCAGCGGAGGTGTAGTAGAGCCTCCAGACGTGCTGCCTGCACAGCTCATAGTGCAGGGTGAGCAGGGTCAGCTCTGCTTGCTCGGCGCGCTGCTTACAGCCGCAGTCCATCCTAGGAGCAGCCGACACACTGCCAGGGCTGGAAAATACATTCAGGGAAACAGGCATCAACTGGGGCCTGATATAGCAATGCACAGGAGAGCAGAGCATTGCCTGGCAGGAGGAACCTACTGCTATCCACCTAATAATCACCAGTGTCCATGTTTAGTTGTTCTCACCCCCACAATATATACATATATGTGCAGCTTAATGTCGAGTGTGCGCTATTGCTAGTGTTGACATTTCCCATTGCCAAGGCAGCACAATTAGCAAAAAACAATTGAGAAAAGAGCATGTTGGGATACCTGCTTAAGAAATAGGCTCCATGCTCGTGATAGCACAAATACTGCTGGTAGTGTCAACATGCTAGCAATAGCCCACAGGCTAATAATATCATTTAAGCCAACATTAGAATTTTAGCTCATTTTTATACAAATAGCTAACCTATATCCAGTGGCACACAGGATGTAGAGAGTTGGTTGAGTGAGCAAACTCCTGCCTAAAATCAGAAGGCTGTTAGTGATCAGTGGAACTGAACACTGCTGGCAGATGTTTACTGTCAGAAAACCGACGTTGTTTCTCCCTACATTCAGTGGGTGTTGCAGGTTGCTACAATCAATAGTAGCCACACAGGCACACCCGCTAGAACGAAACAAACCACCCAGTGCAACACTTTTATTCTATTGACTGAGAGGTTGCCAGGCGACTGTGCCAAAAGGCGTTTCAAAAGAGAGCAGTGTCCGAGCTGAGAGTAAGTCTGAGCGCGAGGAGAGGTTTTGAGTACAAGCATTACGAGGGGTCGGAGGGGCTACAAGGACTTCAGGCCAATGCGTTTAAGTTCTACTTTAAATAGATCATAAGTGCATTATTTATTATTTACATGTGAAAAGGAAGGATTTAAAAGCACGAGCTATCCACTTTAATACAAAAAACACAGTTGCGTGCCGGTGGACCAAAGGCGAACCACCGGCAGCCTACTGTTGGTGGTCCACAACTACCAGGTTTAGCATGTTTTCTGTGTCACATCACCTTTCTAACACCACACAATAGGCATTTGGACCACCAGTTCTTACCTTTTGCTCTTCTTCTTTGGATCCTTGCGTTCTTGAATCATGTGGAGTTTGATCAACTCCTGAAAGGATAGAGAAGGTGAGAAACTATCTGCAACAGTCCTAACCAACATGAGGCTCCAACCTTACATCAGCCAGGTAGTCCAGATCAGACATATGAAGCTCAGTCATGACGTTCTGTTCGGATGTGTTCGGACCTTCAGTTTGGGTCTGCTTTGCTGTGCAGCTCTCTACCTCAGTGTTCACTGCAGCGTCACAGCTGTGTGCACAGGGAGCAGTGGAGGTAAACTTTTCTGCGGTGCTCGTCAGCCTGTTGGCTGATGGAGGGTCGCCCAGCTGGATCGAAGCCCCAGCATTCTGCAGTGCCACGGTGTTGCCTGCCAAGCACACCAGGATGCCCCCATCATCCTTGTTGGGGAAGTTGAACTGACGCCTTTCGTCTTCACAGCTCGGTCTGATCTCCACGTGACTCACTGCCGTTTTCTTGCCACCAAATACAATGTTTTCTCCAGCAGGACCTGTAGAAGGAGGAGCCTGCTGGATCTGCGCCGTGTGGCTGGTGCCCCCCTCTGAACGCTGTGCGAGCTTCGTGGAGTCCACTGTTGGCTGCTGTGAGGACCTGCTGTTTTCCACTGGACACTCTGAACTGTAATATGAAAACATGTGACCGAAATTCATCTCCTACTCTGGAATTATACCATATCTTCAATAGCCGTGAAAAGCTATGTCACATTTTTATTAAAACGTCACATTCTCTGTGAAAACCAGCAGAAATAAATATACCGGTTTAGTAATTTCAAAAAGATTGCTTCAATCTAAATTAATCGAAAAAGTGAGAAAGAGGAACTAATGGGATAAACGGACATGTCATGGTTAACATGATCACAGCAGGTCATTTTGAAAGTCATGTCTGGAACAGGATTGTTGCAAGTTTCAATAAGTTAAATTTAAGAACTTTTACAACCATTATGAAGATTTGATCAGATATATTGGCAGAAACATTCAATTTAATATTTTAACCAAGAAATATTTTGTTGTTGTCAATTAGTTACCAAAGAAGATTCCAGTTTATTAAAAAAAAGATCCAATTATGGAAGTACAGGAAAAAAAACAAATCTAAACAGTTACTTTAACCCAAACAAACAGAAACACTATTGCAATCTTGACTGTATGTCTGAGCTCATCCCCTTTAGGCAAACTCTCAGTTTCAAAGATTTTTTTGGGCAAGTTTTTATTTGTACCAAGGATAAACTGGAGATGAAAGGTTGGGGGGAAATAAGCGATCTGATAAACATTTATATTTAGTCGGTTTTCTCCAGTTTCCTAACTGTACTCATTTTCTGCCGTCACTCCATGCCGGGGCTTTTTTTTTATTTTTAAGGCGTTATGAGGCACGGTGGTGACACCTGAAGCTGTGGTGATGTGTACTCACTGTGTCTGGGTGGTGGAGGAAGCCCTCTGGCTGCCTGCTGCAGAGTCCTCAGGCTGTCTTCCATCTATGGATCTTTCCAAGTAGATGTTGACAGGCACAGCTGCACCGATGTTGCGGCTGCTCACCTCAGACACTGATGAACCCTACAAAACGAAAATCATCCTGCACTGACTGACTACTAACTTTGGCTGTTTAGCATGCAAAACCTGCTCTCCGCTCCACTCGCCTTATGCTGGTTCAGTGTGTGTGTGAGGGGGAGGCTGTGGGCCATCTGGTGGACCACGGCGTTGTCATGGGCCTCATCACACAGCTGATTCTGAGATCTTGTCACACTGTTAGAAAAGCTGGTCTGGGGTAAGTTCTCCCTCGTGTCACCTGGAAGCATCTTCAACATCTGCAGAAACGTTTCTGTAGTGGAGGGAGGTGGAACCCGGGATTGGTTAGTTGAAGGATGAACCTACTGACTGGTCAACTACAACCTAAGTCAAAAACAGTTGTGGAAGTTTTTCTGCACAAAAGATCCGGACCATCAGGGGAAACAGACTCTGGTCCATTTAAATCAGACCAGATGAGGCAGAGGTGAGTAGACACTTAAATTCTGTTTAATGCTACCTGAGGAAGGTGGTAATAGCTTTTCACTGTGTTAAGCATAGATCAGTATTAATACCTGATATTTTTGGTAACACTTTATTTGAAGGGGTGAGCATAAAACTGACATGACACTGTCATAAACGTGACATAACACCCATCATGAAAATGATGAAGTCTTTAGGAATGTTTATGACAGTTGTCATGAAGTGTCATTCGGTAAATGACACTTTTAATGCAAAGTTGCTCTAAAAGTTGCATTGAAAGTCCATTAAAAATGCCAACTTTGCAGGATTTTGTAAATTATGATAATTTAATGCAAAGTCAATTTACCTATTGATTAATTAAACTTCCTTTACAGTCAATTTCACAAAACTGATCCTAAGGGAAGAAGGTGTAGTGAACAAAGAAGAAGGCCAACAACTGAACCTTGAAGTGGTAAAATTGACTTAATGTTTTCTGTACAAACACTAAGTTCTGTCCTCCAGGTATGACCCAAACCAGTCACCTATAATCCCCACCCAATATTCCGACCGAAATATTAGAACACTTAGGTCGACATGTTTTGGATGCATACCTGACTTAAACAGGCTTCTGCAGCACATGATGGCTGCAGAGGAGGTCAAGTCATTCAAATGAGATGTGCTGGAACAGAGACACATCTAAACCAAACCAGAGCATTGGTTCCTGAGGACCAGGGTTTGGGAACCATTGCCTTACCCAATCAGCTCAATCCTAGGTTCAAATCTGAACTTTACTGTCCTGCATTAACCTGGTTTGGTTACAGAATCAGAAGACCAGTGTATGCCACATTACCACATCTGCAAAACCTGAAAACAAAGTTTCAACACAAATTGTTGTCAACCTTAAACTCCTCCACGGAGCCCACAGCTTCATTTTCCGATTCACCATGCGACTTACAAGTTCTGATTGGCTGTAACTGTGCCAAGTTTAGCAGTAGAGAATAAGCAAGGTTAGATGATGGCAAAGCTCTCGCCAGCTGTACAGATCCACAAACTTACTCTTCAAATAAACATAACCCTGAAAAAGCTCCAACTCAGGATGATTGTGTAGGAAGTAGTGGAGGCCTCCCTCATCTGAAGAACAAAAAAACAAAAAAAACATCAGACAAAACCTATTGAAACACACAGAAGAGGCTGGGTGGAGCCTGGGCAGACAGGCTTCATATGGAGTGAAATCTGACAGTCATCTGCATAACACTGAAAAGAGATGTCATGGTTTCTCAAAAACTGACCCTAGAGAGGACGCGATGAAAAAAGGAGAGGGCCGAGAACTGAACCTTGAGGGACACCAAACGTTTTCTGTTTGAACACAGAGTTCTGCAGCTATGACCCAATCCAGGCAATGTTGCACCTTTAAAATCCGATCCAATGTTCTAAGAACATGTTAACATGAACATAGAACATTGTGTTCAACAGGATCACAGGTGCTTGTTCATATAAATATATTCTCAAGTTTGTCTCATTCCGAGATCAGATTGGTGTAACAGATATCCGAAGACAGTTAACTTTCTGATATAAACTTTGAAGAAAACACACTATAGTTGTGTGTGATTTTTTTTTTGTTTTATTAAGAGTTTTAGTAGTTCTAGTATATTTTAGTGAATTCTGTTGGTAAAGTAAGTAGTTTCAGCAGTTTTGAGACATTGTATTGAGATACGTGTGAAAGGGATTGGCAAAAATTTAATTCCAAACCAACTGTCATCTTAACATTTGCAGTTTTGTCTTATTGCTAGTTTTGCTAGGTGAGGCCCCAGCAACTCATGGTTGGACTTTTTTCCAGATTTCTTTTGCATATGAAAAGAAATCTTCATACACCTGCTTATTTTCTGGTGTATGAATGGTGATGAGGCATCTTCATAAGACTTTACATGCACCTTCGAGGGACCAAACTTGGATATCCAAAGACAAGCCAGAAAATGCATCTCCTGTTCTCTGGTTATAATTTTCTGCTAATCCTGTAAGGACAGAAAAGGCTACATGCTACGCCCTTCTGGCGAGGAATGGCACTCTGGACCGGGTCATACCCAGTATGATGCTCCTGTCCTCCGCCGACAGACTGAGATACCAGCGCAGCAGCTCCGTGTCCGTCAAAGCCAGGTAGTGATGAGAATTCACCAATTCCAGAATTGACCTGCGCCGAGAGCAGAAACAAACCTTCACGTATCTTCCTTACGAGCCTGGGGAGAATAACATAGCTTTACCTGCGCAGCAGGAACCTTCGGCTCTCGTCTGTGTGAGCAGAAACCACATTTAGTTGGATAACAAGACACAAACTAAACTACAGACCTTTACAGTCTCTCTGTTACTAGCAAACTCCTTTTAGCTCACCTCGTGACTGTAGGGAACTTGACTGTTCCCAAAGGTAGCTTGGCGGCGGTACCCGCTGTATCAGCGAGGGAGGTGGCGCCACCACGGCGGGACAGTCCACGACCCGGTAAACCGACAGGGGAACCGGCTCCTTGTAGTAAACCGCGGCGGGTGGACCGGGCCAACCAGCCAGACACACAGCCGGGGGATGAAGGTTCGCCAACAAATGCAGGTCTGCGGGGCTTGTGGTCCACACAGCGTCTCCCGTGGAACTCAGCATCATTACTGGGGAAAACGAAGTGGATTTGGCGTTAATTCCTCCTGAACTGTAAAGGCTAACGCTTGTTACCCAGTGTCTTGTCTTTGTAAAAAAAAAAATAATAATGCAAATTAAAAATAGCTGTTTAAGCCGGCAGGAGCGGAACCATTCAATGTCATCTCGGAACCTAAAGCCGGGTTGGTCACGTGACCACACCGTGACCTACTTATTGGTTAATGAGGAGAGGCCGGAGTTCTAGTAGGTTAATGAGTTTTACACGGTTTGTGTTGTAGTTGACTGCAGCTGCAGCCAGATCCCGCTTTAAATACACTTTGAAACCAAGACAACGCATGTATATCCATCTAGTTGGGATATTATATAATATTTAAACAATTTAATGACTTATTTTCGTCATAAATTGTTGCGTATGCTGAACTGACAACTCCACTGACGGCCGGACTTCTTAGTGCGCATGCGCGGGCATGTACTCACTGCATGTATTCTATCCTGACAGCGTCCAGGTAGGTCTGGCTGAGAATAATGAAACAGAAATAGTATACAAAATATATTTTATTTATACATTCTTTTACAATATTAAAAATAGACTTAAGGTGGCGCCGTAAAATCCAAGCAATAACGTGACTTAAGTGTCTGTGTCACCCATCGCCTCCCCCCTTACTCGCATGAGCTCCAAGACATGCGCAGTTGTTTCCTCTGAGTGGGAGAAGATGTCTGTCTAATCGTCAGTCATATAATAGCGCTGCATGGCGACATGTAAAATCAGCAGCGCTTTGCTTCGTCCAACTTTTAGCGTCACTTGGAAGAAAAGCTTAAAAAAAGGTAAGATCTGTGGACGTGTTGTTAGCTAAGCTAGCTGTACAGAGACACATGTACATCTGGAATGAAAAAAAGGTTGTCACTCATGCCTGAATTATTGTGTGGAGGTGTTGACTGAGTTGTCCCTATATGGGACAACGCTGTGACCAAAGTGCAATGTAGTGATATGACATTCAGGAACAATCTTATTCTTGAGGACGGATCTTTACTAAGGTTGATAGGACCTTAAAAATAATAATGCCAGGCCTTATTATTTTTAGGGATGGCAGGAGACCTAAAAATATGTGAAAGATGTTTTGCTTTTCATCTTTCGCAGAGATGAAAGCAAAACAGAATGAAGAAGAGTCTGAATTGATACTGGTTAAATTGATTTCAGCTCTAAGTATTTAATATCTAGGTGTTTTATGGGAATGTGGATCTTTCAAATCAATTTGAGAAGCAATTTTGATAGGTAAAACTAAATTTATTTTGTGTGTCACGCGGGATGCTGGTCTTGGTCTTGTCTTGGTCTCAGGTTGGTGGTCTAGACTACAACTCTGCTACGTGGCTCCTGGGTTCCATGTCCTCCCCTCCCCACCCTCTTTCCATCCCTTTTCTGTTGGATTTCTTTCAAAATAAATGCCACTAGTGGCAAAAAAAGTGAAGTTCATGCTATGTTAGGACAGGAGACCAGATGTTTCCATCCCTGAAATTATGATGCATAGAATCATATATCTAAGTCTAAACTATGTTAAAGAGAATAAATACAAAATGCTTTATTTGTGGTATTGTTCGTTAAAATGGCACATTTCTGAAGTATACGATCGGTTCACTTAATGATATTAGTGATTAGGTAATGCATTCAGCAAGTACTTTTACTTTTAATACTTAAGTATTTTTAAAAGCCAGGACTTTTTTTTCTTTTACTTAAGTACATTTTTGTCTGTGTATTTGTAATTTTACTTAAGTGCATTTTTTGAGTACTTTCCCCTCCACTGATTATATCACCTTGTAGATGATCCAGCAAGACTGCTTGTTTGCTCAACCAGGAGTCAGAATCACAAGCCACCATAAAGGATTTTGTTGTGAAGCTTTTTGTTTGGAGCAATTCAACACAAAGAGTTAAAACATATCAGATCAGCCTTTGTCCTCGTCTCCCACGCTGCACCCACCACATTCAGAAACAGAGCTTCTGCTCCAGCGTGTTCAGCTACTGCAGCACCTCTCTGTGCTCTGCTGTGGGGCCTCTGCTGATGTGACGGATCATACAGATAACGCTGAATCCAACAAAAATAAAAGTTTGCCTCCTACACGTGTTTGTGTTCTTCAGCAGTGAGGAGAAGCTGTAGCTGTTGACTGATTGTCTTAAAGCAGGGAGTTTGGTAGTTTGCTTTATTTGGACCTACAGGTGTGTGTAAAGATGGGAAGTAACTACTTGCATTTACTCAGTTACATTTACTTCAATAAGTTTTTTGGGGGGAAAAGTGTGTATTTTTTACTATGCTAAATGTTTTACTTTTACTTAAGTATTGAGTAAAATTTCTGGATTCTCCACTTAACTGAATGAAGAATAAGCTTGTTCCAACCAAACATTCACCAGACACAGACACTCACCTGCAGGTTTTGTTAAAGTTTCCTCTTAAAAAAATATTGATTTGGGAAAAAATTTTTATTTTGCCAGTCTCGGTCTGTCTGATGATTTAATTTCTGATGATTCAATTTTGAAACGATCAATGTTTCATAACGTCAATTGAAAAGTATTTCACTAAATACTTTTTTTTCCTCTTATTTCAGTAATTTCTTGGACGGCTGCTTTTTTACTTGTGTGAAAATATGTTGAAGTACTGATGCTCTAACCTGAGTACATTTTTTGGGGGTTCTCTACCCACCTCTGGTGTTAACACAATGTCAAAGAGGAAAAATATCTGCTGCTGTCCAATCTCGGAGCGCTTTTGTTTTTCCTATCCTAAACTATCCATCATGTCAACCTGAGGAAATATTCAAGGCAGGACTGGATGTCTTAGTGAGGCGATGGTGGGGGAGAGGATGCCAAGTAGAATGCCTCTTCTTTCCAGCGTGACTTCCATTTTCAAAGTGAGGTGAAGAGAGACTCTCAATTTACTGGCCGATCTATGTCCTCACCCTCACCTGGTCACAAAATGTAGTTTATGACTGAAAGAAGTCGTCTCTGGATGCAGCTGGCCGGAATGTGTTTCCTCCTCCAGGTGTCTGGGCAGGACAGGAGGCTTTGGCTTCTCGGTCGCCTCCCTCAAGAGATGTTTTGTGCAGCAGTTGGGAAGCAATTGCTGCTAAAGGTGTTTCTACAGGCTATTGAAAGCTGTTATAAACTTTTATCCAATTCATTTTCTATATACAGTCAGTTTTTTTGTCTTAAGTACCAGCACTGTGAAATCCGTTGTGTGTTTTCACGGCTGAATTTAGAATTCAGTCATTCTTGAGCCTGGGAAATGAGTGTGTCGCACTAAGATGTGTGCAGGAATGAAAAATGTCCACTAGAGGGAAGCCTGGTTCAAGCCACAGCAAAAATGTGTCGAGAGGAAATTTTGAAATATGTGGGTGGTGGTACTGTGTTTTTGTGAGAACTCAGTGATGCCTCAGAGTTCAGGCCTCACTAGGGTCCTTCACATTATGTTAAGAGAGCAGCTGGAGAGAGTTCAGATGTTCTCTTCCCGTTAATGAGTGTGTGTGAGTCTCCCAGAGTTTCCGGAGGACGTGTGTGAAATCATATTATTGAGGAGCAGCCCTGCTTTGTCGATGGATCATTGGTTCTCCTGGTCATGTGATTTAATCCGTGCTGTTAAACTTGTGGCTCTCCGCTGTGCCAGCATCGATTATCTGCTGGTTTACTTTCCTCTAATAACATTCAGACCTAAACCTTCCAACCAGGATGTGTTCTGCTCATCATAACGCACCGACAGGCTCTGCCAAGTCTGGACTTAGAGACCAATTTTAGAAACATCAAACCGTTTTGACTTGACGATAACTGCCCATTCTAGAGGTAAAGGTTCTTGAAATCCTAAAAACTATGTAGATGTGGATCAGCTCATTTGATGTGTATTGATTGTTTTGATGATGACGCGATGATGCAATGTCAGTTACACAATAGTTGACTGTATGCACTTTGAACTGCCTTGTTGCTATACAAACAAAAGCTGATTGATTGTAAATGAGAGCAGCGTTACTGAGAATTAGTCCACATCAGAATCCAACGTATTACTGGTGTTACATGGATGCACAAAGTAGCAAACGCCAACACTTATATGATTATGCGATAACCATGCAGAATGATAACGTCAATAACTAGAACCTCTGCCTCTTACTGCTGGGTCTGAACTGGACCTGAAGCCCTCAGTCATCAGTGTTCAGAGCAGATGGACAAACGCTCTAATAAAATATTTGTTGTGAGTTCTGGCAGAAGCTGTGCTCATACACAAACACACAATATGAGGGCAGGGCGGCTCCCCAGAGGGCACTAAAAGGCCTTTCATATTATTCCAAGGCACTCTGCTCTCTCAATCAATGGCCGATGCCTTCCAGGCGGCGTTACTGGAGCCCGCAGCTCAGCTTCTCCCTCTCTGTGGTTTGATAAGGCACTGACTCATCAGCAGGCAAAGTTGCTGCGGCCGTCAACGCACTTTGATAGCCTATCAGATGCCATCGTGCTCTTCACTTCATCACCAGCCGAAGCAGCAGTAGTGCTACAAGCCAGGCTCTGCAGGCTGCAGGGCAGGAGTTCAGGGGAGACGGAGGGAAACGAGCATCACAAGATGGCTGCTGAAGGGCCACAGGACTCACCTCGGCCCTCAGCTACTGTTCACATTACAACAAATACACACACAAATACACTTCTTCCCAGTTTGTGAAGAAGAAGAAGTGACAGATTTCAGCTAAATTAGAAAGTTTCCCTCAATACCAGTTAGCGATATATTCCACTTGAAATCCCATATTCAGCCATTTTTCCGACGTTTTCCATCTCAGTCAACTTTGCCTTCAAAGGCTCCGTCATTTCTGATTACTTTCAGATTTACTTCAGAGTCTTGCCTGTGCTACAGCTGGCATATTTTATAGTCTGTTTTTTTCTTTTAACATCCACCCTAACATCTAATTAAATTACCATTAAAATAATATGACGACATTAAATGGTGACTCACTTCCCATCAACGTATCTGAGTTAAGATAATTGAATCATATTTAATAAATCAGAATACTGCATTCGAATGAGACTTGTCAGATTAAATGCACTTTTTGAAAATAGCTTTTAAGCAAGTGTTAAATTAACGTTGCATTTCTGTGTTAAATGTTTTTAATGGTTTGATGTGATCTTCTACATCAACAGTCAACAACCTGCCTGTCCCTCACTTGGCTCACTGGGTCTTTTGTCTGGACTATGCTGTGTCCCTGGTCACTTGAATCATGATGGGATTGCTCATGTGAATTCTCTGAAATGATTTTCAAAACAGGGTAAGATTTACTTGAGACTGGATGGAGATAAATATAAGAGAGAGCCTCTGAGACCAGAGGTTCACCTTCCAGCAGGACATTGGCATGTAGAGAGGACAAATCAAAATGTATTCCAATGTCCTGTGTCCAGCGGTCGTTAGGTGAGAGGCGGGTCACACCATGGACAGGTCATCACAGAGACGCTCAGGACAAACTAGCAAAGTGAACACCTGCAACAAAAGGCAATTTAGACAGACTATCAAACCAGAACTTCCTTCACCTCACAGTCCTGCTCTACCTCCTAAATCCAGTGATTTCTACATTCATTCAGATCGAGTCCTACAATTTGTAGATGTGTCTCTTATGCTACAGGCTTGAATTCAATGGCTAAACTGCCTCACCAGTATTCAGTCAACTCTACAAAGCTAGTTATTTAACTAGCTAAGGAGTTGATAATGGAGCCAGGTGTGCCAAGCAGAGAGAACGTTGTAGAACCACAGATCTTGAGGACTGGAGTTTGAGACCATTGCCTTCAATCCAGAGGTGGACGGTAACTAGGTCATTAACTTGACTGGCCTTTTTGGAAAATATTATCATGAGCTAATGCTAGTAAAATTGATGGATACTCTCTCCAATACAAGTAACTTTAATTAAGAAAGAACAAACATATTTTAACCAAAATGTTTAAGACTCAAAGCTACAGTTTGTTTTGAAATGTGACTTTTCTAATGTTTTCTGTCTGCTGAGCGTGAAACAGAAAACACTACACAATATGTAGCGTTTACAAAACACTGTAAACACTACATACTGTTACTGGCAGTACATTACCTGGTTCCTAAATACAACATGCTGTAAGTATTAATTGTAAAGTTTAATATTTAAAAAGTGTTTTTGAAAGTAAGATTTTTTTTATCCTGAATGTTATTCAGGAAGAGTAACATTCTTTGCTAGTAGCAGTTTTATAACTTGGTCTTGACTCAAAATCAAGAGAAGAGTTGCTTCCTTTGAAGAAAGGAAGAAAGTTTAGTGAACCATCTTTGCCCTTTTCAAGTTAGCGTCTAACTTCAGCCTCTGAAGATGCTGCTATCAGAACAGATTACTCTTTAACCTCCTTCTACACCCGCACTTGTCTTTTGATACTTCAATATTTATAGCTTATTCTGTGCTCTCCCTCAACTCATTCATATTTCATTAGCTTCAAAACATGTTTGGCCCTTTGTTGGCTTTATGGTGCTTGTGGAGATAAAAAAAGAGAAAAAAAAACAAGGTATAAAAGTGCATCAAAGTAAGTAAACAACATCTTCTTGCCCCTCTGAGAGTCCGACGCTGTGTGAGCCGGGCTTGAAACTGAACTTATCCTCTGCAGTTGGCTCACCAAACGTTGCTCTACCACAAAGAGGAATCATTTACCCAGAAATGCATGAGCAGCGGTGAGGAGAGGCATGTGACCCAGAAATCAGGCAGGTCAGACCTGAGCAGTCAGTCAGCTGACCGCTGGCAAGGGGAGGAGGGTCAAAAGATGAAACAACAGCTCTGCAGGCAGTGAAGCATCAAGGAGCTTTTATTGTACCCAGTACAGATCATCAGAAACTCAGCAGTGTAAGAAACACATTGTGAGGGGGGGGGGATGAAGGAGAGCCTGTACAAACACAGATCCTTTGATGAGATCATCATCCACCTCTGGTGGATTTCTGGCCTTTTCCACTTCCTCAGTTTAAAGCAGCATATGTAACTTTTATAAATACTGGGGTTTTTTTGGTTTTTTTTACATATTTGTTAAAACTATCACCATGTGGTGACAGGATAATATGGAACAGAAAATCTTGCTGTCATCTACAGAAACATACTGTTCTGTCAGAAACAGCCAATCAGAGCCAGGAGGAGGGTCTTAGCGCTGTCAATCACCCTCCGCCTTTGCTCTGCTACACTATCGCTGGTTCACCACAACAGAGCCTGTCATGAATGCTAAGACTAGTTAGCACGGCTACTGATGACAGCAGATAAATGGTAAGTTGTCTCTCCAACATTAGCAGATTGAGCAGCAAGTAGATAAGGATGATCAACAGCGCTCCTCCAGGCTCTGATTGGTTGATTTTGGTTGGGAGTGGTGCATTTCTTCAGACAGCAGTAGTAGCTCAGGGGGGTAGAGGAGATCAGTCTTTTCACATCCGTCTCAAATTACACTGTCATGACATAGTGACAGTTTCAACAAATATGCAAAAAACAAAACATATTTTTGTAAAAGTTACACATTGCAGCTTTAACAGCTAAACAACACGTTGTGATTCAGCCTCCAACCTGAAGCCCAACAGCAGTAGTAGCAACATCATTACAGCCTGAACTGTACAGCTTACACATTTAAATCAGAACCAATGCAGCCTTATAGCAAAAATATATACTTTATATAAGTTTGTCTTTGCCTGAATTCTGAAAAAAAGAGCATATAAACAAATTTCTTTGTCCAGATCCAGTAAAGAGATATGTCAATGGAGTGGTTCCAGCAAGCAGAAAGATGAAGGTCCACGGAGGGGTCCTGGAGGACGCCGCGGCCCCCAGGGCCCCGGGTTGTGTTTGCATGCAGCGCCCTGATGCCCCTGCCATTCTGGTGCATCAGAGGAACGACCACCACGTCAAGCACCGAGAGAGATTAGGGGAAAGAAAGGAACCATCTTTATTAGACATGAGACGTTCCCACAGTGATGGAGTGAGCCACACACACACACACACACACCGGAGTTCAGCATATTAAAATCTCTTACATAGATGTAAAGAACATTTACAGAGTGGAGCAGTGAGGCCCACTGAGGCCCGGACAGACGGGAAAACAGCCGGGGTGTTAGACGGTGTTCTTCTATCTACAGAGTGTTTGTCTTTGTGTGAATTCAAGCCCTTTCGCTGATCTTGGATTTCGAATGTGGAGACATGAAAACAGGGAACCCAGAAAGGCAACTCTAGACAGGACTGAGCTCATGATTTGGCTGCTTCCCAGGAAAACAGATTGTCACAAAGTCAGACGGACAACCACTCCCGCGGTCTGTCAGTCCACTCCAAAATGGTGGCCTTTGACTTTTTCGCTGTTCAGTTTCCGTGGCAACGACAGCCCTGGCCTTGCAGTGCAGAGTTCTGGAGCTACAGAGTCCAGTTCTCCCTCCCCTCACTGCCGCAGGTTACTCCGAGCTTCCGGAGGCCTCAGAGGGATTTTTCCAGGGGGCAGAGGTCGAGCAGAGGTCATTCCCTCCAGGCAGCTCTGCAGGTTCCAGCTGTGGATTTTTCAGAGCTGGCATGAGGAGGAACATTGGGAGTGTCTGCATGTACGTGTGTGTTGTGCATCCGGACACATGCGAGCCGGCTAGTAGCCGTAGCCGTCAGGGAAAGGCAGGGCGGCGGCGCACTGCTCCCCGGCCTCCAGTAGGTAGGGGGCGGCGTCGTCGTAGTGGGTGAGGGGCATGGTGTCGTCCTCCAGGCCCGCCAGGCCATCCACGTCTGCCTTCAGGTTGGGCCGCTGGTTGTCAGGGAACGCCATGGAGAACAGAGCCTCGGGGTCGCACACGAACTTGTAGACGTACCGCTCGCCCGCCACCTGAGGAGGATCACATGTTGGGTATGAGCAGAAAGAGACGCAAAATCCTCAGTAGAAATGTGAGTCTAGCAGGAAAGTACTAGGGATGCACCCATCCACTTTTTTCACTTCCGATACAGATATCTGAGGCTTAGTAGCAGCTGATCCGATTTAGAAAGACAGTCCAGAATCGACTTAAAACTTTTCTTTCTTTAAACAGAGACATAAATTGAATTAGAAATGTACTTGATAACTCTGTACCAGTACGGCACTCAAATACACCAATAGCTTGTTCAAACATGTAAAAGCGTCACAGCTTTAATTTGTTCAGTCAGTGCAGTTAGGAGCAGAACAGCCAATGTAAAATAAATAATAAAGAAACTGAAAAACCAACAACAGGTTGACTGTCTTGGTCAAACATTTAGAAAAACTACAAGAAACATTCTTTCAAATGCTTCACAAAGTCATTAGGATTTCTTAATAATAATAATAAAACATGACATCACTCAGAAAACAAAATATAGAATTAGATTGAATAGATCCGCCTTTATGCATCGCCGCATTGACACGATACCTGATCTAGATATTGTTTTTAATATCAGCGCCGATACAGATATTGATTGATCAATACATCAAGTTGTATTTGTACAGCACATTTCAGCAACAAGGCATTTGAAAGTGCTTTACATGATAAAAACATAAAGTCAGGCAACATAGAATCAACAATTAAAACATTAAATTTAGTCAAAGTGTCATCATTAAATTCTTAATCCATTATGTTTCAAAAGCAACTGCAAACAGGTGGGTCTTTAGTCTAGATTTAAAGGCACTAAGTGTTTAAGCAGTTTTGAAATATAGTGGGAGTTTGTTCCATAAAAGCTGAATGCTCAATCACTATTGGATGAGTGCATCTCTACAGAAAACTCAGGATGGGAAGTTTGGAAAACGGGAGCAAAGAGAGAAGAAAAGGAACGTGCCTTTACCTTCTGCATGATGCCCTTCTCGTAGTAATAGCGCAGTGAGCGGCTCAGCTTGTCGTAGTTCATGGCGGGTCTGTTTTTCTGGATCCCCCAACGACGAGCCACCTGACACACACCACCATGACACAAACACAAACACACACACACACACACACACACACACACACACACACACACACACACACACACACACACACACACACACACACA
>CAEGAF010140908.1:0-11376 GCA_903067075.1 Micropoecilia bifurca | reverse complement strand
TGATCCTCCGTGTCTTTTTACTGCCGTGAGCCTCGATGTAGCCAAACTCCGTCATTGTTTTTATGTCTATTAGCTTCGTCGAACAGCTGGACAGACAGGCTGGGAAATGAGATGCAGGTGATCGGTATCGGTAACAGAGCCTATGATCGACCGATCCCGATAATCACCGATTTCACAAAAATCGGCCGATTATGATCGGTGACCGATCGATCGGCGCACCTCTAATTTTTTTATATGCATATTTGTAAACTGGGGAATAAATTCAGCCCTATCTACTCTAACTTTTAAATCGTTTTTGAAAGTAAAATAGTAAGTAGACTCCACTTGTGTGTGTGGTTTAGTCCCAGTATAAATCTAGCTCTTCCATTAAGTTTGTTCAGAACATCAGTGAACAAAGTGTATCAGGATGACCAAGGAGCACAGCTGACAGCTCAGGGAGAACGTTATGGAAAATGTCGGAAACAGATTCAGGCTATAAAACATGATCACAGTTTTTGAACTGCTCATTAACGCGCTGCCTAAGTCATCATTCAACGAGGAAAAGTGCATGGCTCAACCACAAACCTGCCGAGGCTTGGCAATCCACCTACAATGATAAACATTAATCGGACAAGGATCCAAGATAAACATGGGAACTCCGGAGGTGATCCGTGGCTCAGGTGGAAGGATCACACGAGACAATTATTGTTTGTCTACTCCGTAGGTTCTGGCTTGCTGTGGATGAGTGGATCCCAGCCTGCTTTGGCTTACAGAAAGTCATATGAGGTCCTGTTTACAGTTCACCACAAACCATGTGGGAAAACAGAAAACACAGAAGAAGATGCTCTGGTTAGACGGGACCAAAACCTTTTTAACTACATTCTAACTGCTGTGTGGGCAGAAAACTTAATGTCAGCGCACGGCCCTGAATACAGCATCCCCTCAGTGAAACATGGTAGTGACAGCGTCGTTCTGTGGCGACAATTTTCCTCAGCAAACGGGAAAGCTGGTCAGAGTCGATGGGGAGATGAAGATGGAGCTAAATGTAATTTAAACACGGAAGAAAACCTGCTGGAGACTCCAGCAGATAGCAGGTTCAGCCTCCTGCAGGGCAACAAGCTGAAACGTAGAGCTGCATTGAAATGCTTCTCATCAAAGCTTAAGCATGTTTTGGTGCAAACTAAAATTAGTTCCAACTAACTTAGCCATTTATAAATCCCTCTTCAATAAAACTGATTTCTCAACCTTTACAGATTCAGTCATTTTATTGGTTAAGTTTTTCATATTTTTTTCTTATGCTTTTGCTTTTAGTAGTTTATATGTTTCATCAATGTTTTATCTTTTTCTGAGTAGTTTAGTTGGGAGTTATTAGTATAGAAATGTTGTTGATTAAAGTGTTTTTTAAGGCTGAAATCTTGTTAATAAACTCCTGTTTATTATCAAAAGAACATGTTGTATGTTGCTGCTCAAAAAATGCCAGTGCTGAACTTACACTTTCATCTAAACTTGAGGCCTCATCAGGCAGGGATTTATAGACAATAAGTGAGACAGAACAACTTTGCTGTTATTTTCTTGATAATTAAGTGGTTGCCCAACTTGGCAAATTAATAGTTCTATTAATAATTGTCCTAAAAAATGTTTTTATCGTTATTAATAGCCAAACTAGACCCTACTGTGGCCCAAACGCAATGGTCTGGTAAAGGTCTGACTTAAATCTAGTTAGGGATCTGTGGCCAAACTTAAAGCATTTTGCTCAAATCCATCTGAGAGCTACAAGTATTTAAAAAAATGACTGATCTACCCATGACTGATCGAGAAAGACCTCAACAGGCTTTGCAGCTAAAACTGCACCGCAAGATGGATGTGCACTTTCCAAGTATTTATTTGTGGAAATAATGAAAATCGCATACAATTTCAAATCCAATACATGTGTTACCTTGTGTGTGATCCACACTATTGATACACACAATCAAACCAACGTCGGAGGTGTTTACAGATTACCCAAACATGTAATACTTTGGAAGACGTTTAAAGCGCAAACAAGATTGACTCTAAGCGTTTTCCCAACAGTTGAACTGAGATATAAAATCCATACGGTATTGAAATCCGAGGTTGTAGTTTGAAACAAGGTCAAGGAATGTGGCCGGCTTTGCAAGAACACTGTTTATGAAATCACTGCAGAAAAATACGACAACAGGATTCTAGAGTCAAAGTTTCATTTTGATGCAAGATATAAATACAGCTGAGAGCAAATGGTCTGTTTGCATTCTCCCCACTCTGCTTAGCAAATCTAAGTTTTAAAACCAGATGTGCCTTTCGACTCTGCTTTCAGGCCAGTAGCCACGAAAATGTGCGTAGTAGTCCTTACACTACGCGGCCATCTAGCAGGCCGCCCAACAAGATAAGGCATGGCAACAAACTGAGGGGCGACTAGATTGTCCTCACTTGTTAGATGGCTTGAAGAAAACAATGATGTAAACTAAAGGACAAGTCTGACAGACAGGTCCATGAAACATCGTCTTGTTAAAAGGATGAGACTAATTAAGAGCCGTGCTGTTTGATCCAAATATTAGTGTTACGAGGTCGACACGCTGACCCCTGCAGGTCACTGCTGCAACACGCACGAGAACATGCTTGAGGACACGCATGTTCACCTCAAACGCAGCACTGATTGCCCGTACTTTGAGCGTGCTTGTGTACTGTGGAGTCTTTGCTTACATATGCCAAAGAGCAACCGCAGGAGGACGGGAGGTCTTCAGTTACCAAACAGTGCGCGATCACGGCGTCGTTACGCTCCCTAGAGTGTCGTTTCGGAGCAGATGTGGAAAATAATGGTCATTTCTGAACCCGAGCCTGACATACAAATGTTCCTCGACAAAACCGAGTTCTTGTATCGCGCGGCATGAGCGACCGACCGACCAGACGGTCACAGGAAACGGCAAAATCGTTCAGCGGGGAGTCACGTTTTTACAAAAGCCGCACGTGCTTATCTGAAAACCTGTCTAGCAGCAGCAGCAGCAGCAGAGAGTCTGGAATGTGGAGGAAATCGAAAGTGGGATGGATGTGGGATGAAGGGGAGGAGAAGAGAAAAGCTGTGTGCGATTCATTACCTCTCTCACACTGGGCTCCGGTGAAGCCGTACGTACAAACACATCTGTTGGGAGCCACGCACCTTCCTCCGTTCAGACAGCCATTTTCACAAACCGCTGAGGAGAAAAAAGGCAACAAAAAAAAAACCATGAGACAACATGAAGACATTGATTCTAAATTAAAGTTTTATCAATGATTGTGATCATGTGTGTAAAGCGAATAACCTTTGTTTTTTTGTTGTTGTTTTCATTGAATTTAGGGTCACGGTTTGATTCTGTATCCCTGAAGGGAAGTAACTCTTCCAACCTAAACGTGCAATGATTTAATCAGCTGTTTGCTGAGCTAAAGTCTTTCCCAGGATCTCTGCGAGTTATGAGGGAACAAGACAGCTTATTCCTTTTTATGGGTGAATAAGCCACATTTGCACAGAGGGTTTTAGGTTCTATGTACAAGACGACGCGCTTAGTCTAAATACGGTCAGATTTAACATCCTGTTGTCTGCATAGCTAAAGTTTCATTTCCATCAAAACTGTTTGCAATCTGCTTTTATGTTGCTTATGTTTGAAGTGGTTTTGACAGCGTTTTTAAATTCAATTCATGTTAACTACACCAGGTCACTAACAAACTGTACTGCTCCTTAACACTGTGCATGGATTAGTCCTGTTTTCATTCTCATTTTGCTTTTATCTGAGTTTAAATTTCCCGGTTGAGATTGTATGTTGCTAACAGTTGCTAGCATGATGAGTAAGAACAGGAATAAGCCAATTCTACTGGCTTTTGACTGAGAAACAGGACATTATGGGGCTTTACAAGTCATGTCCCATTGGAGGAGACACTTTCCATCTTAAACAACTGGACCTGCCTTGATTGGATAAGCTCAGATGAGCAGAAACCAGATGTCTGCATGGAGTATTACTCTTTGAAACCAAATATGAGCTTGTTTTCCTGCTCTTCTGCAGTACAGTTACCAGTGATGGAAAGCTAGAAAAGTATTGTTTTAAAAATCTCACAATCTGTTTAATAAGTAAGACCAAGACTACTTATGACCTCTTTATTGATTTTTGCCACTTCAGCAGATAAACCCTTCACTGGTGTCAAATCAAGATTTTTAATATGTTGTGATTAATGAACACGGTTTCTCCCACAAAGAGTCATAAACGGGCTGAAATTATTTTGACTACCGCTCTGCAGATATGTAGCTGTTAACAGATTAATAAACGTGAGGTCCCCGCTGTCTCCCCCAGTCTATTCTCACACCCCTTGTAAAAAAAAAAGGTCTGCTTCATGCACCCGGATTCCTGTGGTTGAAAAAATAAGCATTAGGTTGTGTAGAAGTCTGGAAAAATATGGCTTTAATTCCCTACTGATTTATTAACTCAGTAACCCGGACCAGTTTCAAATCAAATTATGGCACCACTCACAGTCAAGTAGCTGATAAGCTGTGCAATACGCAGCCATTGTGATGACCAAGTCACTGCTTTGCACGCATGAACTCTGTTCTTTAATGTCCTTTTCCTCAGTTTCCATAAATCAACAACAACAGCAGCCAAAACACCAAAACCACAGCTTTAACACGATCACAACCCAGAGGGTGTCAACCCCCCCCCCAAGCGCTTACGCCCATATTTTGAATGGAGCTGATGGTGTCAGTCAGTCAGCAAAGTAAATGTGCCAAATACTTAGTAGGAGTTCGTTGGAGGGTGAGAGAGCACATCTTTGTCTGGAGGAGACGGGAAGCAGTGGAGGTCATTCTTACGTTGACCGCAGTGGTTTCCAACGTAGCCCTTCTGACACTGACAGTTGTCCTCAGCACACGTCCCTCCGTTCATACAGCGAATGTTGCAGTGCTGGACTGCGGGTGGAACAAAGTGAAAAAAAACACACAATCAAACCAACGTCAGAGGTGCTTACAGATTACCCAAACATGTAATACTTTGGAAGACGTTTGAAGCGCAAACAAGATCGACTCTAAGCGTTTTCTCAACAGTTGAGCTGAGATATAATATAAAATTTTTATATAATATAAAAAAAATTGTATATAATATAAAAAAAACCAAGAGGTTTTTTTGCTGTTTAAACATATGAAGTGCTGAAGTGCTGGGAGCTACGAGAGAGAAAGATGGAGGAGATGTTGACTGTGGACGTCTTCCAAATCACACACAACCGCAGATAGTCCGCTCACACACACACGCACACACACATGCAAACACAACAGCCCACGAGATTGGCTGCTCTTCCAAAAAACGTGATTGCAACATGTATCAATTGCTCCAATCTGGAGGCGGCGTCATGGATGTATTCAGACGATTCTTTGACCTACTATTATTTTTGCCGCATTAGTCAGTGCTCAGGAAATTTGATATTACTAGAGCTAAGACTCAACCTACCAGTCCTGCATATTTTCGTGATCTACACACTCTTACTGATTGTGAGATGATTAAATGCTATTTTAAAAACTATTTCATCCAAATGAAAATGTAAAGGTAAATGTGGGATTTGGACTGAACTCTCTAAAATCCATTCCATTCTTATCTATTGGTGTAGAGCCAGTTGAACTCTGACTGATGCGCTAAATATAATAATAAAAAGAAAAAAACATATCAAGAAGAGAGGAATTGCTGAATGACCTGACTTCGATCCACAGGTTGAGGCAATCTGTCCGTTGGGGCAGGTGCACATGTTGGGTCTGGAGCAGAAACCGTCTCCGCACGTACTCCGGCAGATCGCTGAAAACGGGAACAAAACTCTTGGTCAAACAACAACACGCCGTGGAAATGTCCCCCGCAATTCAAATGGCAAAACACTGTGCAATTCTCGAGTTGTGGCGCCAGCGTTTTGTCGCCGTTATTCATGTGAGAAAATGTGCGTTTCGTGTCTGTTGCTTGTCAACCTGTCAACCACAGGGTTTAAATTTTTGCTGCGAGTTTCCTTTGGTGCAGCTTAGACAATGATCTCAACCTCAGACTGAACTTTCATTCTCAAGAAGGATCGCAAAAACATTATTCAAATTTGACAAAGAACACCTGGCAGCCAAGCTATTTTCTGCTTAGAGTTTTGCTGCCAGAGAGCGTTTCCAATTGTCGCAGTCTGTTCGTTTGCTCCCCCTTTTTTTCCACCCAGACTGTTTCTGGCGAGGTCCACTGCTCCCAGCTGCTGTCAGGTGAAGTCCTGCCACTGACCCCTTCTCTAAGAATCCCACTGCGAAACCATGTCATTAGAGCCGGGACCGGCATCCTGCCAGCTGTACAGCCTGAGCTTAGTCACACAACTCTGAAAACTCCTCAAACTTTCCTATCTCCGGAATGAAACACCAGGAGACATAGGAGGGGGAAGCAATAGGTAAACAATACCATCGTAGAAAAAGAATAACATCAGAACCAACTTCAACATTGCTCAAACTCTCAACAGCTGTGTTACCTCCAGTTAGAACCATTAAATGTGGCACACATGAGCAAACATCAGGGAAAAAATAAATAAAACTCCAAGATAAAGGTAAATGTATCTTCCTAAAGTCCCTAGGTTAATAAAATCGAATCGCTGTTCATAAGAAATTATAGGTTTTTTTACGTTCTGCTGCTGGAACATGAAACAAAAGCACTGTTCCTGCATCTGTTCAGAATCTGCAAAACTATAGAAATCCTCTCTCAAAAATGTGCCAAAAGTTTTTCCAACTCGGCTGATGTCTTGATTTTCTCTTTCAAGCACATTTGTGTAAAAACCGCCCAGACGATTATAACTGTCTAAACATTTTTGTCTTCCAGAGGACCAAACTCTGTCGTTTTTTAAAGATATTGTAGTTACGTTTTCCCAGGAGAGGCCTTCCTTTTCACATGAATGTAAAATGGGAGTTAAGTCTGGTTGTACATGTTTCCAGTAGGGACGGGTATTTATCGTGTACTTTGTTGTCATAAAAAGTTTATTGCCGTGATAACGATTGTGATTAATCACAACAACTCATTTCAATTAATGACAACACTATTCTTGGGATTGTTATTTTTGTCAAGTTCCTCCACTGTTGGTTCGATTAATAAATATGAATAAATTCCAAAATAAGCTTAATTGAGGATTTTAGGAGCTATATTTGTCTTTATTACTTTGTGACTGCATGTCATTGCCAATCAGTTGCCTAAAGAAACGACTCCAAAGAAGCTGTAAATGCCTTTTTACGATCACTTTTATTGTTTAACCAATCAATACTACAAAATACAGTGATAAAGTTTAAAGTCCATATCGCCATCATAGCTCACAGTTTTGAAGGCAGAACTTTTTGGATCATTTTTATTTAGGCTTGAAGCATTTCCATAGAAATTATACTTGAGGTTATCTCATAATTATCTCTGCCAGAGAGTAGACACACATGGGAAATACTCACATCTTTCATGTGTGTATTCAATTATTGCTCTTTTACTACATTTTCATTTTGTGTAACAAGTGTTTGTGCATTTTTGAACTTTTTTTGTTCCTTCTCGTTCCTGTCACCATCCAGTTGAAACAAACTTCCACATCTATCGAGGGTATTTTCCTGTTAGTTTTACTTTTATATCCACACTCAAGACAGCACATTGTCTTCTGGCTTCCTTAGATACACTTTGATTTTAACAAATAGCAGCTTAATTATCGCTATGCACCAAAATGCTTTGAAAGACTCAAACTATAACTGAACTATATTTAACATTTAATTGGACCTGCTTGCATTAATTTGGCTATGAAATAGCAACAGAAAACCAGCATTGATTTGTTACCAGATACTTCTTGGCTTAGACTGACTGTTCACTCAATGTGCCAACAGAGCAACAGCGAAGTAAACAGAATATAACACCAAGCACAAGCACTTCACCATGGTCTTCAACACTGTGATGGATGGTGGTGGCAGCATCATGCTGTGGGGTTGCTATGCTTTTGGCATCAGGCCCTGGAAGGCTTGTGAAGCTGCAGGGTAAAGTGAATGCAGGAAATGATGGAGGACATTTTGTTTCCATCTGCCTACCTACCCCTCCTCCGAGAGCATTTTTATTCTCCAGTAAGACAATGACGCAAAGCCTTCAGGCAGGAGCTACAAAGAAGACATCACAGAAAGTTGCTGTTCTGGTGTGGCCTAGTCCAAGACCAGGCCTCCATCCAATTGAGAATTTGTGTCTGGACTTGAAAAGGTATTCACAGCTGATCTCCAAGCAGAGACAGAGGATTGTTTACTACGTACTGACTTGAAGGGGGTGAATTTTTTTTCATGCAATTACTTATTTTTGTGTTGAAGAAATGGAATTGTCAATATTATGTAGAAATCAATTTTAACTTTGAAATTGTGGGCATGGAGAGGGGATTTAGTTTGGTCAAAAATACTGAAGTTGACGTCACGCTATAAGTCCTGAAAGAACACGTTCCACAAGTCAGTAAGTTACTTTCTTTTAAACTTTCAAAGCTATTATTTATAAAATAAAGTCTTCTTCTTTCATATCTTCTACTATTTAAAAACTACTACGCATATTAGAATGAGAAGGTCATCTATCACTACTTTAAATTGTTTAGAAACGGGAAACAGCAGATCACCATGGCGACCAAAAGGACGGGACCACAATTTACTCTGAACTGCAGCGAACCTCTGGTGCTGTTCTATGTTTTCATTTCACTCTGCTTCAGCTCTTTTTCATTAACTCTGCTGACGGCTGCATCGAGTCAAAGAATGTTGAGCCTACTTATCCACTGCTGCTGATTATTAGCTGAAATACAGGCGATTTAATTGAATCAATTGCGAAGCGGGACTTAAGTCCTGTCTTGATATTTCGACTCAGAGACCGGTGGCTGGTGGGAGGCGATACTTACGAACAATGCATTGGTTTCCTCCTGTGAGAGTCTTCCAGCCTGGGCAGCAGTAGGCACTGTTTCTGGAGCCGCACACATTCGGTCTGTGGAAAACAAAGTTATTTTAGGTTACTGTTGTCCACCCATTTGTCCTAAGTGACTCGATAGTGTACGACGCTGAAAGTTTCATTGAGCTCCGGATTCACAGCTGCTCTCCGCTCGAGTTTCTTAACATATCAGACAAAGCCAAAAGACGAGGATGTCAATTCTAATCCCAGTGATTTAGTTCACCTTCATCTATGTCAGAGTTCTGTGGGGATTTTCTTTTCTTTATGGAAATGAGCTAGAAAATCAAACACTGCTTTTCCCTCCCACACAGCCAGAAATCAGTGCTTCGCGTAATATCCTGTGCAAATGCACAACAATACGACAGAGGACTTTGAGTTTCTTTGAATGTTTGTAATTCAAGACCGACGACAGTAAGAAGCAGAAATGCCTTGTTACTTTTGAGCTCTAAATAAGTAACTTAAATCATAATAAATCACTTCCAAACTTTATATGATTAATCATGATGCGGCTTGAAATTAGGTTTAACTTAATCGGACAGACAGTCACATTAAAATAAAAGCGCACCCCAAGAGAGCCAATAATCAGGATTTTCTAAATAAATATACATTTTTGGTTTTTCTGTGAAGTCTGCCTGGCTAATTTCAGTTTATTTTATATTCCTGACTATTACACCTAAATGGGAAAAAAGTGGTGCAGGTTCATTGAAAGCAGTAGTATTTTTTTAATCCAGCTGAAAATGAAACGATTTCCCCATCTATGCATTAAATAACACATCTCCAATCCATATGTAATGTTTATTATGCTCAGAAAAAGTGCATCAAAGTACATTATATAATCATTTTGGCACAAAATCTGAGTATTGGTTTGACCAATGAATAGGACAACTAAATCGAATGAGCTACGATTGAGCATTGGACCAGCACTTGACCCAAATGTTGTCCAGTTGATTGGAGCATCACTACAAACCCTCTAAGTTACATATAATATAAGTTTACATATAATATATTCTTATATTGAGCTTATTATGTTTTTCTTTTTCTGAATTTCTTTTGTGGCTCTTAATAAAAGTTAGAAATGGTAAAAACTGTTCTGGGTGGTTTTGTTAGCACTGAGAGGCAGATCATTTATATCTTAAAACAAGAGTCAACCGCCCTTTGATTTCAGTTCACAAAATGAATCAAAACTTTGAACTCCCAAGATTTATGTTCTATAAAAGCACCAAACGACTTCATGAAAATTTGATGGCACTTTTTTGAGTTTAAGAAAAATGTACAAATGCCATTGGGCTATGCATATATCTGGAGAATCTTGTAGTTGGATTCAAAACTACCTTCTCTGAGCATTGCAGCACATTCCTCTCTGTTATGGGGCACTGTCCTTAAAAGAAATGGGATTTGGTCATAAGTGGAAAAAGCGATTATTACACATGTTGGCCGGAAGAAGGCAGATTGGTGTGAACTTGGAGGTAAAAAAAAAAAAGAAAAAACTTCCTGTTTACCACATCCGCATAAGGAAAAACATCCTCCTAGAAAACACCGTGACCATCCTGCCACCTACAGGCCTGAAACATGTCAACATGTGTGAACTTGTGATCCCCCGCTGAGCCCACGCTGGTCCCGGAGGGAAGATGTGCATCGTAACTCGGAGCAGATCTGTGAGGTGAATAATGAATCGGCTCGGGTGTGTGAGACGGTGGTAAGTCAGCGTGACACAGTGTGCAGGCCCAGTGCGCTTCCTGCCTTTGAACCCAGATGTTGCGACACATTAAAGTCAGCCATGTCAAATAGAAACGCCTGCAGAGAAGCTCATTGAGCTGTCTGCTATCTGACCTCCATCAGCTGTTTGCTGTCATCACTGGACGCATGCATTTGCTCTTTTCTTTATTGCTTTCCTTCTGTCTGTCTTTCTCTCTCTCACACACACACAAACACAAAATCACATTACACACAACCTCTCCAGCAGTGACCCACTGTGAACAGCTGCAGATGTGATTTATCCACAACTGGGGTGTGGTGTATTTGACTAAAAGGAGGATTAGGCTGTTAGTCCCCCCCCCCCCACACTCCACCTCCATCTCCTCCCTCTCTATCCACCCCCCCCCCCTCTCTATCTACCCCTCCTCTTTCTGCCACAGCCACACAAGACCAATGGCCTTCTTTGTTTGGAAGTAATTTATTATTGCAGTCAGCAGGAATGCGGTATTCCTGCCAGTATTTAATTACTAAACTTTGCTCCAAACTTCCCATCACACACAATGTCACCCATAGGTCTCAGCATGCCTTATTAAAGGACACACACTCGCGCGCGCGCACGCAAGCATACAGAAATGAGTTTTGACCTACAATGTTCCTTAAAAAAAAAAAAAAAAAAAAAAAAAAAAAGACCGGGACGGGAGTAAATGAAACCTCCACCGAGGTAAAAATAAAACACATAAAATTT
>CAEGAF010140907.1:0-15115 GCA_903067075.1 Micropoecilia bifurca | reverse complement strand
GGTAACCAAAGAGTGAGCGAGTTGTCAGGTAACCAAAGAGTGAGCGAGTTGTCAGGTAACCAAAGAGTGAGCGAGTTGTCAGGTAACCAAAGAGTGAGCGAGTTTGTTGATTCCACGAACCTGGATTAGCTGGGTGTGAGTTTGAGCAGCTCAAGACTTTAGTGAACATTTAAGCATTGAATATTCTCAGATGCATTATTGATTGAGATATTTTTAAATGGCAATATGGAAAGCATTTTTGACAAACTATTAATGGTGATTTGTGTTCTTAATTGACATGTTTCCTGCAGCAGAAGACTATCAGCACATTGAGTTTGGGGTTGACGAGGTGATGGATTCCAAGTCGGTTAGAGCAAGCGACCCTTTGTACAGGGTGTCGAGCAACCTCAACCCACAGGCCCCGGAGTTCATCCTGGGATGCCAGGCGGCTCCAAAGGCTCAGCAGGCGGCCCCTCCGGTGGCTGACGTCCCTGACGGAAGCCACTTCAACTCGCTGGACGGGCCGGACTCTGAGGCGTCGGCCCTGGACAATCACCAGTCCTGCCAGGACATGGACGGACTATCCGGCGGCCTGGGACAGCGAGAGAGAAAGAAAAAGAAAAAGCGGCCGCCTGGGTACTACAACTACCTGGAGCCATCAGCTGGTGAAAGCGCCAGCAGCGCTGTTGCAGCTGATGGTGCTCTGGTAACGGCACTGGTGAATGGACACGCACTTGTGGGCTCACACCACAGTTCTGAGGATGTGGACAGTAAGGCATTGTCAGCAGATGAACTTGGCACCTCTGCACCTGCTTCCAATGCAACATCAACAGCGTCTGTGTTTGCCCCCACATCCACTGCCAATCAGAGGACTTGTGAAAGCCCTGAGGACTCTTCTTTAGACTTAACAGGTGGAGCTGCCTCTTTATCCGACGGTAACAATGCAACTTCCTCCTCTTCATCCTCCTCTCACAGCAGAGAGATGACGGAGGGATCAAGGACTGCAAATCAGCAGCTGGATCATTTGGCTCCACAGAGCCCTGAACTGTCAGACGCCCCACACAGCCCCTACTCCAAATCCCCTCTTCTTTGCTCAGCTGTTGCGGCCGCCCCCTCGGCCTTTACTTCCACTACGACTACTGAACTAGAGGGAACTCGGGCAGCAGACACCGGAGTGGCCAATGGGCTAGAAGAGCCCAGTACTCCTGTCAGTTCAGATGGACACAAAGAAGACTGTGACAGTGGGGAGCAGGGCCAGCCTCTCAGCCCAGACTCTGTGACCCAGCCTTTAGTAACAGAGCAGGCGAGCTCCCCTGCAGTTGCTGCTGCGCCCACTGCCAATCTTCCCAAATCCTGGGCTAGCCTGTTCCACAACTCAAAGCCTCTGCCTGGCAGCCCTCAGGCCTTTGTAGAGGTGAAAAATATTGTGGAAGCTGCTTCCCCCTCCCCTGCAATGCCAGAGCAACCTGAGAAGGTTGGGGAGATTAAAGAAGGTCCTGTCCATGTATCGGAAGATCCAATGGCTCCAAAACTTGCAGGTATTTTGTGTAAGGAAAAAAAAAATAGAGAGAAAACAAAACCGTTCTCATATTGTTCCATATTCTTTATCTCAATATTATGGAAATTTGTTACAGTCCAGTTCTTCCCTAGCTCCTTTGAAACGATGTAAAATATGACTGTAGATGAGGATACTAACCTGTTTCTCTCAAAATCTGCGTTTTAATTTAAATCTGAGGTGAAATTACTATGCCACAACTAAAGAAATGAACACTAGATGGCAGCACTGTCAGCTACATGTTTTTTTTAGATAAGTCATGAGTTATATTTGTAACCCAGTTTGGTCATCAGAAGTAGGTCAGGAGAGCCTTCTGGGCCTCACCCTGTGAGCATAAAAGAGCTTCCACACTGCTTTGGCAAAGGTGGATAAATTCTCAGTGGTCTGGTAGCGTTTTGTCCTGTTATCTCAAACACTTCTTTTTTTAAACCATTTGTCTCTGTGGACTTTATTATAGCACTAAATTATAGATCAGTTTCAGGTTCTTTAGATGCAGCTGGATGTGATTAATGGGTAATTAAAAATCATTTCTGAAACAACATCAATATTGCTTTATGGCCAGTGGCTGACATTTACCAATATTTATACTACGTGTATTTTCCTACCTTTTTAACACTTTAAAAATACAACCACAATGCTAAAATTGCTTCTTTGTTTCAGCTAAGCTCTCCATAATCATGCATGGCTTCACTATCAGTCACATACAGGACCAACTCCCTCCTGAAACACAAACGGCAGCAAGGTGGATGTAAAAAATCGATTACCAACATCGGCCCATATCAATAAAGATTTGTTAAAGAATAACTTAACATTGGTCAATACAGAAGCTGGTGCCAGTATTTTGTGCATCTCTTGCAGCAAAGTAATGTGGTCTGTATTAAGCTTTATTGATCCAAATAGGAATGTTTGCTTTGCAGACAACAATCCAGTGCACTTAATAGAAACACATTTAATGACACTGTTCTTAAAATAATTAACTATGAGCATGAATACACTTTTACTTATGAAGGTATTTAAGGGAAACTTAACCTCGGGCCTTACACGGCCAGCTGAATCTTCACATTTTAAGAATGCTGAGCATTTGGATTGAGTTATAGTGACTCAACGACTATTCTCTTCAAATTACAAGTGTTGTAAGTTGCACATGAATTGGTTCCAGTTCCTTTTTAATTGCAGCTTATAAAATAGCAAATCTACGATAAAAATATTGTTCGTAGAACTGAAGTGTGAACTCTGTACAAACATTTCCAGCTCTACCAATCTAAGGAAAAATAATCCATACTGCTTTAATGCATGGACTTTTTTCTTTTATATAAGATTTTCTCTAATGAAATTCAGTTATAGCGATTGCAGTATGAAAATATCTACATTGTCTTAATTAATTCCAAACTAATAATGGGAAACTTGGTTGTCATCGAGTCATTTTGTAACAGAGAGTTGATATTCTTGAAGTTTGTCCCTTGAATTTAGTTGAACAGGTATCTGGAGAAAGTCACGCTAGCAGTGCAGGCAAAGATCTGGTCAGTGCAAATATATTTTGCAACACTTCTATTAACCGTCTCTTGTTGAAGAAGAACCAGAGTCTGGATGGTAGGTTGCAATAAGGTCTGATTAATTGCTGGAGCGACATAACATCTGAGATTTTGAGTGTCCAGCAGCTCCTACTTATAGTAACAATATTTTTAACATGGGAATGTTTTATAAGTGGATGTTTTGCCATCACATTTTTTTATTTATGCAGAGTGGGATTATCTTTGCTTTGCAGTCAACAATCTACAGCAAAGCGTTTTAAAACACTGGAGACATGTTGCATAAGGTTGATCATGAGTTCTTGTTGTTTGGTTTTTTTGCAGGCATGTTGTTAACAATAATGTGATTGTAGGCAGCTGGAAGCTCTTGCATGAAGTTCGTTTTAGTGTGTTCGTTTTTATTACTTTGTCTTTTTGTGTTTGTTTTTTTTACTCTGGGGGGAAAGCAAATCTGGTTGTAATTCACCAGCATGTAGCCGCAGACCAGCTGTTTGTAGACTCGACACAGCTGGTTTAAATGTTACATAAATCCACAATTTAGTTTTCTCAGTATGATTTAGCAGAGATTTAGCAGAGATTACAAGACACGTCTTACTCCACTGTAGGATATGGATAGATTCACTTTGCCAGTGTGTAGAGTTCAAGTTATAACAGATTAATTGTAGATGCACAATATATTAGCACTGGTATCAATCAAGTACGACGGGTGGAATTATTAACTGATGTTTTATTTCCATCTCGTTGCTCTGTACGTTTTGGGAGGAGGAAGGAGCTGATGATACAGCAAGGGATTGTGGGGCGTCTTAATTGAAGCAGAAAAGCAAAGTCGTCTTTGTGGTTTCTTGATTCTGTCAAAATAGGATGGAAATTCTTACATGCAACATCAGGAAATCTTGATTATCAGGTACAACAACATTACTAGATGGTGAGATCTGCCCAAACTTTCATATCAGGGCTTCCCTAATTAATGAAGCTACTTAAATGGGTCAGTTTAAAATCGTTCATCTATCCCAAAATATTTCTGATACTGTGCAGCCCTAAAATAAATACTTATAAAGCACATTTTCAAAGTTTTACAATCTAGAACAGGTGTCTGATATTTTAACAAACCAAAGAGAGCCACAAATGTTAAACTAAGTTTTGAAAAGACTGCTTTCTTTTTTTGATAATTATTTTACTACATGAAATGTCATGTAATTTTGAAAGATATAACTAAGAAAAAACTTATGACAAAAAAATAGATTTAAAAAGAGAAGTTCAATACAATTCCACTGAAAAACTGGGAAAACTAGTGAGATATTCATTTAATATATTATGAAAAACACAAATTATTTTTTAGCTAGAATTTTAGAGATCCCGGTTGCAGACACTGATTTAGAAAATAGTGTTTTCCTTTTTATACATGCTGTCTGATGTGTTTACTGCTAATTTCACCTAAACTGTTGTTGATTTTAGTTTGTACATTTGTTGTAATATCCATCCACGTTACCATGGAGGCTGTGTTTTTTTCTATGACAGTCCTCCTTCCTAGGCGTGGTACAGAAAACTCTTCCTCTTATTCAGATGGTCTCTGCTGATGCTGTCGCCGAAGCCGGGAATAAGAAAGAAAACATTTGTTTACAAATGAAAATATTATTCCATTGAAGTATAATGTAATTCCAACTTTACCTCATGGTCTGATAACATGACGTCGAATGTTTTAGGTTGGTTGTAGTTTTCTGAAACTGCTTGTTGAAGAATATTGTCTCTGTTTGAATCCCCAGAAATTATTGAGAATGTGAAGTTGATACATAAACCAGTGTCTTTGCAGCCGAGGGGGCTGATCAACAAGGGGAACTGGTGTTATATCAATGCCGTATCCTTTCTTTACTTTTTTTTAATTATATTTTTTAATGTCCCTTGTTTTCTATTAGCAGCATTGTTTTCTGCTTCTTGCTCTTCAGTCTGTTTATCTCCCTGACTCTGAGCTCTCAGACCCTTCAGGCTCTGATCGCCTGCCCGCCCATGTATCACCTGATGAAGTCCATTCCTCTACACAGTGAAACACAGAGAACATGCACCTCCACACCCATGATGGACAACTTGTAAGAGCATCTTCTGCAAATTGAGTTTTTTGTGGTTTGTAAATGTCATCTTTGAAGTCTCATTGTTTTTTTAACATCTCTGACAGTGTCAGGCTGGTGAATGAGTTCAGCAACATGCCTGTGCCATCGAAAACCAAACAGCAAAGTAAGATTTTAACCAGTGCAAATGTAATGGTTGGGTATCATTTTGCATTCAGTATCGCTGATGTTTTTTGTTCTCTATTCGGTGCATTTACAGCTGTTGGTGATAAGGTTGTAAAAGATATTCGACCTGGTGTACCTTTTGAGCCAACGTACATCTACAAACTCCTCACTCTCATCAAGTCAAGCCTCTCTGAGAAGGTGAGATAAGATGGATTTGGCTCATATTCACTGCAAAGCAATGTGTCAAAGTTTGATTTTTAATGATTGCATTTGGTCTGGAACAGGCAGTTCTTGTGGTTTTCTGTTGCACAGACGCAGTTTCTTGTAATTGGATAACTCTTAAAAATAGAGTCTTCATTACACAAGCTGACTGAAAGCAGGGCGTCACAGCTTGCTCATCTTTTGATGTTTAACGACTGTCCACCCCCTATCCGTTTACCTCAATAAATGAGTGTGCGCACTTTGTGATTTTATTATTTGAAATTTGTCAGCAGGTATTTTGAGTGTTTTTTTTTTCTTTTTAATTAATGATGGAGTCCTTCATTTCCTTTTTATTTTTTAGGGCCGACAAGAGGACGCGGAGGAGTATCTCGGGTTTACCCTCAACGGTCTCCATGAGGAGATGCTGGCATTGAAAAAGCTAATCTTGCCTCAGGAAGAGAGTAAGCAACTGTTGGAGCCTAACTTTTGAAGTTGGATAACAAACTTAGGAGAATTTAAACAGTTTTGGTTTATTGACCTCATTCTTGAAACGTCATAACCAGTTTGAGTGTTCAGCTGAAAGCTGTATAACTGATATGTTAGTTTGATGGTGTATTTAAAAAAAAAACTAAAGCAAGACAGGATTCAGATAAATGATTTGTTTGTAACTTAATTGTGTTCCAGCTACAAAATATTAAATATAAAACACGTCTGAGGTTTTTTTTTTTTTTTTAGCAAAGAATGGTTGCAGAAATGCTGTGCTGGATTTTCTTGCATTGTCTTGAAAAGTTAGTTAACGAATATAATTGATTTTTCAAGTTTTCCTAGTCATAATTAATATGGGGCAGGGTAGAAAAATACTTGGAATAGAATTTAATGTGTATTTTATTATTTGGAAATATTCCAATTTTATGGAAAATTACAAGTTGTTTTAGATTTTTAGCTTTGTTTTGTCATGTTTTATAATTTTGGGTTTTGAGTTACTGACCAAACAAACATAAAGATCCACACTAATTTAAAAATCTAGTAAATGGTTTATACCTTTTTGGTGTGAACATTTTTAAAGGTTTCTAGAATATTGCAAATTTTAAAATGGTTCCAATAAAAGTTTGTTAAAATATCTCCACCTTCCAAAATAGGAAAAAGTAAAACGGTTTCTTACACCAGTCAGTAACCAACTGGAAAATTATGTAATTTATCCAATTCCCCTTTTTTTCTTGAAAGTGAGAGATTTTCTTCAAACCAAAGTTTCTGTGCTTCATTATGCTTCTCCAACATGGAGGTTAGAAAGATGCTATGCAGATACAGCTGCAGTCTGGCACAGCATGCTGCATAAGTGCTCCGTTATTAGCCGTTATTAGCATTTTTACTCTGTTTATTCATTGATAATTCATTTTCGGTGAAGTTCCAGTTATTAATCTGTGAACAATGTTTCTTGAAAAGGCTCCCCTACTTCAGCACTTCGCTTTGAACATGTTGCAGGTTCCAGCTTGTCTCTGCGTACCTCTCCTGTATCTGAGCACATGCAGGGGAGGTCATCTTGTAAAATTGTCTCTCACTTTGTCATTCAAAGGCTAAACAGTGCTTGGACTGTAAAAGAAAACCCATATTCATGAGATCAATCAAACAGTTCTGCAAACTATAATTACTAAGGACTGGCTTTCCTAAGAGGGTGTCACAGATTGCTAGGCTGTCATAATCATAGATTATAAACAAATTACAGGTATATAGGGGCTCATGTCCTGGATCATTTTAAAAATACTTGATGAGGACCCAAAGTTTATACCTGGGGTCAGATCAGGACATCCTTTTAGGAGCCGTATTCGTTTGAAAGAAAACTGGAATGAAAAAAGGAAGTAAAAATAAGAAAAAAAGTGAGCAGCTAGAGTTCTCTCATAGGGCATCCAAGCAAGGTTCATGGTTTCGCTGCTCCTAAAAGCCACATTAGACTTCTCAGAAACATCTTAGAAACCCAAGGGTTGGACATTATAAGCTTGCTTTCTTTTACTGTTGACATTTAATCAGGTGCCTGGTTTGTAATATTTAGAATTCCCTGTGGGAATTAATAAAGCATCTCTTATTATTATTATAATATTTTTTGGGCATCGTTTTCTTCCAGAAGCCCCCACACCCAATGGCCCGGAGTCGCAACCAGGTGGTGAGGAAGATGGAGCCGAAAAGGAGGAAGAAGGGAGCGAGGACGAGTGGGAACAAGTGGGTCCCCGAAACAAGACTTCAGTCACACGTCAGGCTGACTTCGTTCGCACACCCATCACTGATATTTTTGGTGGACACATCAGGTACACGAACATGTTAAGAAGCTTTTCTAATGTCTCAAATGTCTGATCTGTGGTCTGTAGCATCCATGTTGGTTTTCACCTACACTCAGGGTGGTGTTAAAAATCTTTTTGGCATCTCCAGCCTTTACTCTTAATCCTTCGTAGTTCTTTGTGGTCAGAAGTCTCGACAGCAAGACTTTAAGCTGCCCTCCACAAAACAAAAGTCTTAACTTTTGGACAAATTGGAAAGTGAAACTATCATTTTTGGCCACCCAAATGATATGTTCTGTGTAGTTCTGGTTTATCCCATATTTTGTGCACTGTTTTACTACGTCTGAAAAGATTATTTTCTCAGAAACGGTTGTGTGGCCAAAGAGAGACAGAATTCAGGAGGGTTTTTATCAGACTTGCTTTGAACACCAACGCAGCTTGGCTGCAATCCACGAGTCCTTTAATGCATCAGTGGGAGTAATTGGTTTGTCTTGAGTTGCTACAACACTTATTATTAAACTACTATCCACGAAATGTCTAAGCCACCATTAAAAAAGTCATGTTTTACCTTTTAAGTATCAGTATTACAAGAATCGTTTGTAGTTTTAAAGAATATCCTGCTCTTAACATTTTCTACAACTAAACTTCACAGTTATTTTGATGTAATGTGTATCTTTTGGCATTTTCTTTACAGATCCGTAGTGTATCAGCAAAACTCTAAAGAGTCGGCCACCCTGCAGCCTTTCTTCACCCTGCAGCTCGACATCCAGTCTGACAAGATCCGCACAGTTCAGGAAGCTCTTGAAACGTTGGTGGCCCGGGAGTCTGTCCAAGGCTACACCTCCAAAACCAAGCAAGAGGTAGAGCCACAATATCGTGGTTTATAAAACACTCAGTTAGATGTTGTAGTTGTATTTCAGGGCACAAAAATGTGTGCTGCAGTAGTTTTGGAAAGTTATGTTTTTTCCCAGGAGATGCTGGCATTGGCATCTCCTGGGAGGCTCAAATGGATTGCATTGAATTTAGTGATATACATTTGTTAAAAAAAAATAAATCCAACAGCATATGGTGAGTTTTTGTGCTTGGAAGTCTCATGCATTCAATGAGAATTGACATTTCCAAACTAAGAAAAACACGTAATTTGTTGGAGGAAAAAATGTATAGGTTGTCAAAAATTATAAATAAAAAAAATTATTTCCAAAGCTTCGGTATTGAGCTCAAGCTTTTGATAATAGTTCTAATAAATCAAGAAGGAGCAGAAAAAACTTCTCTCCTACTTCTGAGATTCTATGAAACGTATTGCATATATAAATTAAATCAGCTTTTAAAAGGTGACTTTTCACCTGTGTATTTGTACTTAATGAGGCACTTTGAAAAGTTGTCAACCCCTAGAAGGAAGTGCAATACTTTTTGTCAATTAGTGTTCTGGTCTTCTTTGAGTTTTCTTTTACATATTTTCTAGTTGCTTTAAGCCTTTATGGACCTCACAGGTACTGCGAAAACCTGAGAAAATCATTACTGCTTAACTAACTGATGGAGTAAACATCTGCATCACATCTGTTCACTGCACCACAGGCATCTTTATAGGTGTTTAAAGTTGTAAGCAGCAAATGATAAACGTTTTGGTCATTTTGGACTTAAATAACTTTGATCCACTACTTGCCTGTATTGGTACTTAAAAAAACACAGCATTGAGTAATTTATGACTCCCTCTTGTTCTGTACTTGAATCAGTTCTAAAAATAAATCTATTAAGCTAAGTATCCTTTCGTATCTTTAAAACTCTAGGATATGTTTTGTTGTGCTGTACATCTCTGGACTCTATCATCTCTCTCTTTGCGTTTGCTGTCAGATTGAGATCAGTCGGAGGGTAACGTTGGAAGAGCTGCCACCTGTGCTTGTGCTGCACCTCAAGCGATTTGTCTTTGAAAAGACTGGAGGCTGCCAGAAACTGACAAAGAACATTGATTACCCTGTTGACCTGGAAATCAGCAAAGGTATGAATGGACCCACACTCTGCAAAGCTTCTGCTGACTTTAACGTTTCAGAGTTTAAGTTCTGCTTATTCAGAATGTTTCTGTTTGGCCTCAAAGCTGCTGCTGTTTTTATAGTTGTTCAACTTGAGCCACGAGGATGATACTTCAGCGGAGTCTGTATTTAATTGAGTTTTATGCAATTGTTTTAGCATCTTGGTCTAATCAGTAAATATGCCTGTATCAACTTTGCTTTCAGATCTCTTGTCCTCTGGAGTGCGGAGCAAAGTTTTGAAAGGCCAAAGAACTTACAGGCTCTTTGCAGGTCTGTTGGTTTTATTGTTTCGATCACATTGTTGTATTATTTGCAAAATATTTTTCTGTAAGTTGCTGCTGGATGCAATATTTACTTCCACTCCAATATTAACAATGTTTAAGCATTTTCAGCCCCCATGTAACTGTTGTTTGGAATCCTTCAAACACCAAATCCTGAAAGCTCATCATTGAGAGACACAGATATCTTTCTATCAGCGTGAAAAAGTACAAAGAGCAGAAGCTTCTTAAAGTGACTGAGGCCTAATTTCAAGGCATGTCATTGTGAAGTCAAATTCCTTGACTTCATGTTTTATTCATACAGCATTTTTAAAACAACTGAAGGTGATAACATTTCTAGATTGTGCTGCAAAATTATACTAGATAGCTGGAAAACACATACTACCCCTTTAAATGAAAACTAGTGGAAATTGAGGATTAGATATTGAAATTGATAAAAAACAAAATTTGAATTGTGCAGCGCTATTAAAATATATCAACTCCTTTTATTTCTATGAAAACTAAAAAAATGGTCAATAGTTGATTAAACTGAAGAGGTTTAAAAATGAGCATGTTTGATCATTTCTAATCTTTGTACTACTTACAATTACATAATTTAGTAATGCAAAGTATTTGTAAACTGTAGTTAATTGATGTATTTGCACCATATCTGCTAACCAAACACTTTTTCCTGTTTAAAAAAAGCAAACACTTGTCCTAACCAACTAAAACTTAGATCCTGATGTTTCCCGCAGTTGTTTACCACCATGGAAACAGTGCGACAGGCGGCCATTACACCACTGATGTCTTCCACATTGGTCTTAACGGCTGGCTGCGCATTGACGACCAGTTGGTGAAGGTCATCAACCAGTACCAGGTGTTGAAACAGACGGCCGAGCGCACCGCCTACCTGCTGTACTACCGCCGCCTCGACCTGCTGTAGACACCCATTCACATCCCTCCACACACAATACCTACACACACACACACACACACACACACACACACCACAAACATGCTCAAAATGCACTTGCTGACAATAAAGTGCTTCTGCATACAACACAAAAACACCAAACTAATGAACAGGAACACTGCCCGACTTGTTCTCTTGCAAGATTCTCCTCTTCTTCCCTCCTGTCCCCGCTTTCCAGAGAACCAGCTTTTCCAGCGCCTTTTTCCTTGTCACCTTTTTTTTTTTTTTTTTTTTTTTTTTTAAATTTTTCAGAAGAAGAGAAGCAAGCTGCATTCACAAATATTTCCCTGTGACTGCTCTCTCTTTCCTGTTCACCACTGCTGTTTTTTTCTTTTATTTTGTCATCTTTTGTTTCACTTTTGAAGCAACAAGGAAGGACTGTTGAACAGACAGACGGGTCGGTGGTCAGGTGCAGGTTGGGGACCTGAGACTCTCCTTGGACCGAGCCCACAGCTTGGCTCTGATGTCGAACAGTGAACTCACACAGGAGGAACTATCAACCAATACGCTGCGAGTGGACTGCAGGAGAAATCGTCTTCAAATTTTTTTTTTTTTTTTTTTAGTTTTTTTTAAAGAAAATGACCTAAAATATCAGTGTTTGCCTTTTAGCGAAGGAGAACTGTCGGCCTAATGGTTTTTGCAGCAGTTTCAAAGCTTGCTGTTTGCCCCTGTGCTTTGACGAGGCCCAGCACCAGCAGTATCACCAGTCTCATCCCCCCCCCCCCCCCCAACAACCAGATTGTGTTCTTCTTCAGCCGCCACCATCACCACTTCCTCCTCTTCCTCCTCTTCCATGTTCTCACTTTTATGATGCTTTTAACCATAGGTACAACTTGAGCCATAAAAAGCAGAAAGGAATTTAAAAAAAACAAGAGAGGTGGTGCTATGGATGGAAACGGCTTCTTTGTTTTTGAACAATCCTTGTTATGGGATTTGGGTTTAGATTTAGAATATTGTTGAGAAGAATTTATTAATGCGCTTTAGAATTTAATAACAAAGAAGCTTCTGTGCACAGAATAAACTGATGAATACAACGTGACAGGCAAATGCATATTTTACAAATATTTAGATTGAAATGTATTAAAAAGAGCACATTTAAAACGAAGGAAAAACTGATCTGGTAGACAGGAAACAGTTCAGGTTCTCGTAGACTGTTGCCAGTTTTTAAATGCAGTTCCTGTTCTGGACAAGAAGCAAAAAGGATCAAGACAGATTCCACTGCAAAACCTGCCCTGTTGACTTTTTTTTGTTTTAAATTCCTTATGGGTTCTTTTGATTTGCTTGTCAAAGGTATCCACTTGTGTGCTTGGTTTATATGTGTAGTTTTGAGCCACACAAATGCTACTTCCCCCTCAACTGTGCTGTAAGTGGGGCTCAGTGGCGTTTTTCCCTCTCCATGTACAACTCTTAACATCAAATCTCTGAAGAGTCGAAGAAACCTGAGCTTTTTCTGGGGTTTTCTTTTTGGATTCTCCAGAGAATCAGTGAGTCGTGTTGGGAAATTTAGGACTACATCAGTTCTAAGTTTTGAATAGAGATCTTGGACATGCGCACAAATGGAGATCATGTTTTCTTTTTTATTTTTTTTTTGTTTAAATATTTTTTGGCTCTGAAAAATAAATAAACTGATTTATTTTTTTTTGCTTTGGCTTTCCTAAAATGTTTTATTTTTCTTTCATTTTTGTCATTAATTAGATGTTGTACTGCTCTTGCTCCCTTTAGAAAAAAATGCTTGCATTGGAATTGGTGTTTTCAGAGAAATTAAAGTCTAAAGCACAACAAATAAAAAAAAATTATAGTTCTTTGCTTGATATTTATTTCCGTTTTTGTCTTTATTTTTATTATCTTCACTCCAAACCCATTTCATTCCAGCCACAAGTGTCATCTTTACAGACCATGACATCAAATATTTTTTTCATGACTCTGGAATCCAAATGTTTCTTTTGTCTCATCTGGACTTGATTTTGGACATCCATCAGTCTGCTTATGAAAGGAATATGGGTCAGACTGTTTTGATGTTTTGCTGCAGGGTAGCATACATTGTCTTGCGGAGATGTGCGTGTTTGAAATGAGTTGCCATGCCCTTCCATTTAAAGATTACACTCTTTAGATTGACTAAATTTTAATATTTTCAAAAACTGTTTATTGGATTTTATTTCTGCTCGATGTTGCGTTGTAGGTTAATGAAGTCAAACCTTTCCAGGTAAACCAAAGGACAACATTATACTGCCCCTACTGCCTTTCATCAACTTTATACTCTGACTTCCGTTCTTTTGCCTTGTCCATTCGAGGTTTTGTCTAGTCTGATTGTACACAGGAAGTGGCATGCTCTGTAAACGGTCCATCCATCTTTCACATAGTTCAGTTGTGCTGCTGGTTTTTATTTGTGCTGAAAATCGAACACTGTTCTGTGTATTAACCCCCTTTTTTTATTAAAAGAATGTGTCTCCGTGGAGACTCAAATTGGACACCTTGAATTTTTTTGTTGTACACTTGTATGTTGGTGTCTTGTTGGCTGGTTAAGAAATGTGCTGGAGAAAAGCATCTTTTTTTTCTTTTAAATGTCTGCTCTGAACACTAGTCTGCTGAGAACTGTTGGGATCTTCAACCAGAAACAAACGCTGTTTATTAATTTGAAGCCTTCAGCATTCTATTTTGTTTATTGTTCAATAAAGGATTGTGCAAAAAAGCAGTAAGCTAATCAAGTGTAGTCTGAAGAGTACCTGGCTTTCTTACGACAGAAACCGTTCTGCAGCTTCTAGACCTTGGACTGGCCAACACAATGTGCACAATAAACCAAAATGTTCTAGATTCTTGGTCTACCGCACGTCTTTAATTGCCTTCCTCTCGTATGTCTGTGTGTAATTGTCCTTTGTTATACCTTCTCCTCCTGAAGTTGATCTGGCTGCCTCTCGGGCCGCAGTATTTGTTGAGGTTGTGGCTGAGCTTGGCTCGCTTTGCCGTAATTTGAAGCAGACCCACGACTGAAAAATTCGCAAAGTAAGGCATTTCTGTGCTACTATAGTCCATAGTGGTATTACCTCCTTACTATAGGTGTCCCCTAAAGTAAAAGCACTCGTTTTCTTTTATGAACCTACAGGCTTGGGAAGAAAATTGCACGTTTGACTCCTACCTTTGTTAATCTCCAAGCCTTGTTGGATGTAACGACTGTTCTTTCCTTCATACTCGTTTATTTTTTTTCCACTCATAGATGAAACATCCACTGGGATTTTAAACAAAAGCGTCACTTTTGATGGTATACTTGGATTGTTCCAGTTATGAGGAAATACTAACATACAGGTGTAGTCCAGTACGTTTGATTAGAAAATGTTGTATTGATATTTAAACCAGTGTTTCCCAACCTGGTACTCGAAGCTTTAGACGTTTCCCTCCTTTATGTGCCTGATTCAGCTGACTGCAGTTCAGCAAACTGTGTAATTGTCTGTTAATCAGCTGTCAGTTAAAATCAGCTGGGCTGAAGCAAAGAGACACCTAAAACTAGCAGGACCAGAGCTGGGGAATACTGATCTAAATTAAAATGTGGCTGTGTTGAAATTTTTCCAATGAGCAGCACGTCAGCAGGCATTTGCCAAACTTGATGGCACGATGAAGAAGTAATTCAGTCATTTGATTCAGATGTGTTTGAGCACAGATGTATCTGAAACATGCAGGACAGTAAATCTACAGGACTAGATCAAGCACAGCAATGATACCTTGACATTAAAGTAAATATTGGTAGTGTGGGTAGAGTTCCAAGTCCTGCAGGATGAAGTCAGCCTTTGGACTTGATCAAACTGGACATACACCAGCAGATGACATGGTACCTATGATCATCTCTAGTTCTGGAAACCTTCGCACTGAACTTCAGACAATTTGGATTATGTAGTCCTCCCCTTCTCCTTCAGACTCCATTTTCTTTACACCCTTGTCCCTTAGTGGGGTCAGGAGGGTTGCTGGTGCCTATCTCCAGTTAACGTTCCGGCTGAGAGGTGGGGTCACCCTGGACAGGTCACCAGTCTGTCACAGGGCAACACAGAGACACACAGGACAAACAACCAGGCACACACACACTCACACCTAGGGACAATTTGGAGAG
>CAEGAF010140895.1:0-19558 GCA_903067075.1 Micropoecilia bifurca | reverse complement strand
ACACTCGTGCGCAGAGACCGTGTCGCCCCTGTGCGTGGGCCCTGTTGTCTGGTTGTGTCTCACTTTTTTTTTTTGCCCCGCCCCCCCCCCCCCCCCCCCACACACTCACAAATCTTCTGCCGTGCCATTTTTACTCTTCAAGAATCATTTTCACTGTAGTTGGAAATGATCAATAATGTCTAATATGTGTTCAAGGCTTTCTACTCCAATGAAAGTCCGTTTACCCCACTGCCCAATGTTTACTGTAAGGCAGCAGCTCAGCCAATTTAGACTTGAAAGAGTAATTCTTAAAAAAGAAAAAAACAAGCAAACCGTCAGGACTTTTTTTTTCTCTTCCTTTTCTCTATTCTTTTTTTTCCCTCTGTTGTCGTCACCTTTAGTGGTGTCGTCACTTGCATACCTAATGTCAGATTTACAATTAAATTTGTGGCCTAAATAAGTCTGAAGAGGATCTTCTTGATTAGAACGTTGCTACACAATTATTATTCAAAGAACGTGGGAGCCTAGATGAGTGTAGACTGAATTTCATTATTGATTTGTCAGAAACCTGAACAAAGATAAAATAAATAAAGGAGTAAAGTGAGATATTTTTGTTCGTTTATGCAGCGTTTGATTAAATCAATTTGGCACCTAGATGGAAAGCTTAGAATTGGACATAGTTTGATAATTCAAAAGATATTGGGCAGTAGTGAAAGACAGACCACCAACATCAGATTACTTTTAATGATCGAAGTTTCAGAGTTATTCATGGCCTTCAGAGAAAGCATGTGTGCCACTTGGAGCTCCCTTCCTGCTGAGAGACTCTGACTCCTGGGGAATCTTGCCCCTCTGGTCATAAGAAAAATAATCAATTTCATGTCGTCTTAGTCAGATACAGCAGTTGCCCTTTTTCGGGAGAATTCACTGTTATGTTATGGGACTTTTCTTACACCAGTTGTTGGCGAACTTTGAGGTTTGCTTTTCGTTTTGTAAAAGTCGGTGACATCCTCCACCTTCAGCATCCGCACGGTGTGAACGTGTTTGCTACCTTTCTGATTTTCTTTGTGTTTTTCATTTTAATTTTAGTATGCATGTTGGGAAAAATGAAACCTCTGTGTCTGATGCCAGTAAGTCATTCACCGGTTTTTGGCCACCAGTCTCCCTGAACTCTGATGGAAACCATCGACAGCCTTCTCTTGATGCCACTTTCAGTAAAATAACCCCATTTCCTTTATCTTTAAACTCGTGAACTTTTGTTTCAAGTTCTTCTTCTTCCTCTTTGGTTCAATCGCTGCGCCTGGGAACCCACCTGATTTATGAATATGTGATTTTATTTTTTTTTTAAATTAAAAAAAATCTGCTTAGGAGATTGGATCGTTTTGAGACTGCAGCAGTCATTCAAAGAAACTTTTAACTTTGTGTTTTGGCTTGACAATATTTTCAGATATTTCTCCCAGGCCAGGCATTGTGAGCAATAATGCTTGAAAACAAACGGGAAGAGTAGCTTAGACAAAACATTACCACCCTGAGTAGCGAAACAACACAGAGACAGACAAAAAGAAACAATTAACCCCTACAGGGAATAACAAAATCTTCAGTGCTAACGTAAGATTAATGCGAAAACGCAGTCAACCGGCAACTACAGACAGTAACTGAAAACAATTACCAACATCAGTCAGGAAAAATGAAAAAGAATCACAGTTGGAGATTAATAAAGGGAAACATGAATGCTTCGTCTGCCAGGCCCAAAGGGGCCAGTATTGACTATTGGACCAAGAGTGTTGTTGTTTTTTGTTTTTAAATATGAATTTAAAAAAAATTATTCCCAATAAGGGGAGAAAAAACATTTAATTTATGGCATGTAAATTTTGCCTGTCAATCACACTTACCGCATATTTTAAGGGTCTTCATATCCTGACAACATATTTTTTAACTCTAGTTGTTTGTTCCATTTTCATATACAGATCTATCAATGCACACAAATAGCTCTTCAGATAATACATACATTTCCCTTTAAAAAAAATCCAAAATTTGCTTGGTGTTCCGCTAAAATGTTCTCATTGTGCGACATTATCTCTGCCAGTTAGCATTGACGGCCGTCGTGCTACACAGCTCCATTTTTTTTCTTTGTAAAATGAAAGAAGGAAAGAAACATAGTAACCGTTTCCAGTCGGACGAGCACAGTGCAGCACCGCCTTCTCTTTAGAACATGAAACTGTCTCGATTGGTAGCTGTGAAAGTGTTTTGGGTTTTTAATGTGCAAAAGGGTTTTGGATGCATCTTTTTTACCTTTTACCTTACCACAGTGTACGGTGTGGTACATTACAAAGGCCTGCGCACGTTTCGATGGAGCAGACTCTGCTTTCTGCTCTGGAATGGACTCTTAAATGGACCTGCTGTGTTTTATACAGTCATTAATTTCATGGAGCTTGTGATGTTTGGAAGATTTCTACTCGCACTACAAAGTCACACGTTTGTCCCTGGAAATGTCTGCATGCCGAAATGTGCATCATTTAGAGGAATGAATTCACATATTCTGTGATACACACTTTTTCTGTAGCCTGTGAAATGAGCAAATTAATAACATTGATGTAAAATTGCACGTTTACAGCTGCCTGAGAGGGTTACAACTTCCACCCCATATATTTTGCATGTTATATTGACATACTGTCAACCTAGAGCCGTAAAGAATAATACATCATTAGCATTATCCAGGTTTTGTTGTCAATTTGCTTATGGATGTCAACATAATTGTGGTAATAGAGGATTGTTTTGTTTTAAAGCTGAATTACAGTCTTGGAAGTGATTAAACCTCCATGTAAGGTGAAAATTTCAATGCTTTGCTGTCTAGTTTTTTGTTTTTTTTCCCCTGTGATTATAAGCCTTGACATGGCATTCATATACAACCTGACAACAGTATTCGTGTTTTGGCATAGGTCGTCGCTTTGCTTTAAGTCATTTTGAAAGCTTTCGACAACAGAAGAGATTTCTATAAATGACTCAGCCACATCTGTGAAGCAGGTAATTTCTTCAGCTGGATTTCTCTCCAGCTCATTGGAACCTGAAGGTATTTTGTAAAAAGGAACGGTTAACATCTAGCTTTTGAGCACAATCAGGAATAGTAAATGCCATTTATTGTCGCTTCATATGGCTGTACAGTAACTACGAACACCAACTGCCACAAAATCCACACAATTAAGACTCGTTTTGCGTAGCATACCCAATCATATTACTTAATCTTAAGCTGTCTGCCTTGAAAAAAAGATTCTTAGCATTCTGGATGCATTAAATGGAAGGAAAAAAACAAACAAAAAAACAATGGCTACTTTCTTATTACTTTGGTGGTCAGTCATTTTACCACAGGGTTGGGCACTCAAAGCATAAAAATGTAATTTGCATGTGGTCAGTTGATCCGTAGGCATTAACATAAAAATAATGACAATAATAAAATGTGACTGGTTCACCCCTAATCTTAGTAGACAAGCAATTTCCCGAATGGAGATGTATAAAAAAAATGACAAACGGTTTTAAAAGTAACAACCGGGCTTGATTATTTTCAAAATCTCACTCATTCTCTCACATTCACACCCCCATGTCACACATTTTTCAATATCCCAGCACACATGTCGAGCTAGGAAAGTGTGACTATAGGGTTAAAACAATGCTAGTAGAAAATTATCTTCCTTTATCCAAAATGAAGACGCTGCTGTCGGCCAGATTTGTTGCTTGCTAAAAGAAAAAAAAACCAAAACTATTCTTTCAGTCACGTTACATGTTAAACATCCATCCGTTGTCTGTATCCCTTTGACTCGCCGTCTGAGTCACAGGAACAACTGTGAGCAATTACCACCGAATATCAACCCAATCGCACTCTTCAACGAAGGCTAGGATCTCAGGATCCATACTTATTCTAATTAAGCCCTGCAAAAACCATCCAATTATACCCAACCTAATTCTTTTGGCTCCGATCATTGTAGTGTTTCCAATGCGCAGTGGCAGAAATACAGCAGCACTGCCACGTGCACAAGCAACGTTTCTTTTTGCAGAATCTCTCAGTAGCCAGATGGCTGCAAGTCAGCCTCTTCGTACAGCAGCTGGTGGGAAAAGCACAAGCTAAGCAGTGCACCCTAATTTGGGAGGCACTTGTGAAGAATTTTAACAGGAGTTGCTTGCAGAGTTGTGTAGCTGATAACTGGTTTAAAATCCAAAATATCAACTTAAACCCTTCGCCTACATTTTAGCCCTCATTAAAGAGCCATTTTGTTTCTTCCTCAAGTTCTCCGTAAATGCTAATTTTCCTCCATTTAAGCCCGTAATTGCTTTAGTGTTTACACTGCACTCGCCAGTAATCGCCGTGGAACTGCATGGCTCTAACCTGTCAGCAGCTTCCACACCTTCAAACAAGGTGCTAATTTAAGATACATTATGTGAATACATTAATGTGCTGAGTTGAAGATATATTCACCATTTTCTATTCCTAACTGTGGTACCAATGGATCAGATGAGCGCGAACACTAAGAAACATGTGTTGTGCAGTGGCAATGCAAAGGGATAATTGCAAAAATTCACTTTTGTGAAGCTTTCTATTCCATTTCTTTATTCTTCCTTTCAATATGTCAGATAAATTGACCTAATCTGAATAAATGTAGATGATTTTCTTGTTTGTAATATTATTATTGGATTTTAACTGACCAGGACACATAAAACTTGTAGATGCACATAAAACATGTAGTGCGCCTTACTGTTTCCTCCCAACATCTTGCCATACTAAAGTATGGCAAAACGTAGCTTTGCGTATACTTCGGTACTTTTATGTTTTGGAGGTAAATGTCAGTGCAATTGACTCATTTTATGGGTTTTGTGTCTTTGTAAACAAATGAGAATAACTCATGTCCAAAATACACAAAACATTAAGAGTTTAAATATTACATCTTTAACACCAGTTAATGTCACATTTCTAAATGACAAAATGGGGCATGCTTTTATTCTGAAGAACTAGTTATTTTTTATAATACCATCTTAATAGTGAGAATACTGAGATGTTTTTTTTTAACTAACCCAAAATGATACTGCAGCCGACACCAAGAAATTATGAACCTCATTTCCTGCGAGTGCAGTTGCCATAATAACCATTTGTATCATTTCGATAGAGTGGCTTACTCAGCGCAAGTACTTGTTTAATGGTAGCATGAAAAAAAAACCTGACAAAATTGGAAGCTGGCATTATCTCTTTATTGTTCTGTTGAGAAACAATTCACACATTCCACATTTACTGCTAGTATAGTTGCCATAATAACCATTTTGCATACAGTACGGTAGATTTTACGGGTCAATAACCATTTTTCTCAAACTATCTACACTTATTGCCTCATTTTCACTCGTGATTACATGAAATGGTTTGTTCATGTGTGCAACTCCAACCTAGATCAGACCTCAGTCACCATGCTGATTTGGTTCAACAACTACAAAGAGAATGCATACGTAAAAAAAACAAACAAAAAAAACAGAAGTTTAAATTTTAGGTTGTAAAGAAACATAATTATATGGTCACCAAATGCTGACAAAACTTACTATTCTGATATCAAACATTTAATGTTTTCCTTACTCTCTTCCAGTCCTTCTTAATCCTATGAAGATATTTGTTTTCTTCGTTCCGGCGTTGCCTCTCATTCCTCTCCTTCCTCTGACTGATAAATCCCATTGTTTTCTTTAGATTTTTCGTTCTTTGTCTAATCAAGCAAAGTAGACTGCTCAGCCAGACCGCCTCTGCTCTTCAATTAAGTGCAAACACGCTTCTGTTGCTCCAACAAACATTAAAAATGTCTATTTGCTTTTGCCTGTGGACAAACCAGCTGCAGAAGCTTAGGAGGGTAAATAATACAATCTGACACTCTTGGGTTACAGTATGGAGTCCTAAATCTCCATTCTCTTCCTCTAATTTGCTCTATTTTCTCCATTTTGTGTTAGAACTTGGTGAGCTTACCTAAAATGAACATTCGTATATATTCAGCACAATATATAAAGACCAGTCAGAGGAGAAAGCGTACAGACTGAACAAAAGCAGATTTCTCAACCATCGGCGATGCAAAAATGCTTACAGTGATTTTATGTCAAGATATAAAGTAAAAAAAAATCTCCAATGATCTTTTTTGGAACAATCTAAAGTATCCCGTTGTTGTAAAAACCCACTGCTGTGAAAGTGAGACAGCATCTCTTCTGGTAAATTGCACTCCTTTTTGCTCACTCTGATCTTTGATGCTTAAAAAAAGAGGAATAAAGACTTGAAAGAGGATTTGTAAGAAAGAATAAAAAACAGGGAAAATGATGACTAGAGGAGACCTGAAAGGAAGTGTCAGGGACCAGACAGTACAAAATGCAGAACACAGATGTTGAATTCAAAAAGGTGGGTTTTTATTTACCCAAAAATATGAACAAAAGGTTAACATAACATTTAAATGGGCATGCCAATAAAAGAGGTCAACATAAATTACAGAACTCAAGACATAACTGACACAACATCAAACTGACCTACTGACACGAGGGGCTTTAAATACAAGTTTAGCTAAACTATGAAGACACAATAGGGGAAAACAAAATGGCTCCCACCTAACAACTAACACAAACAATGAAATAAACCCACAAACCCCCCCCCAGCATGACGCAGGTGGTTCAGTCCAATAAGGCCATGAGATGTATATCAGGAACCTCAGCCCTTTGCCACGCCTTTGGTCCAGAGAGGGAAGCCCAAACACCCAGGTAACTCAAACAAAGAAAACAATATTAATACAACATAATTAAATTTCAACCCTGCATTGTTAATATGTGTGCACTCCATATAAACATTGTAAGGTGGAAGACAGAAAATAAAGGATAATCAAACTACAAAACAAACTAAAGTGAAAGTCAACTTATGATAAGGCGTGGACCTTACCCTGTGTGGCTGGCCGTCACAGGAAGTTTAAAACAATCCGCCACTCAAGCAGAAGCAGCTTGATGAAAAGTTAAATCGGTGCTGGGGTTATGACATCATCTCTTTAATTACGCCACTGTGCCATGTTGACGTAAACAGAGTGGATTTGAAGGAGGAAAACACTGTATGCACAAGCGAGCAGCACCTTCGGTAAAATTCAATTTCAAATGCACATAAAAAAACCTGCCAAATACAATTACAGTGACTGCAGTCAACATTGGAACAGCTATTTTTAACACCCTGACATGAAAGTAGTAAACCCTCCTTCAATCTAAAATTAACACTTAATCTGTATCTGTACATAAAACCTAATCTGTCTGAGCGTTAAACAGTTTATAGTGTGCAGTTATAGGTCTCAGCTGTTCGTGTTTCTTTCAAATACTCGCAGCAGGTAAAGTGAGCACAGTACAAATATAGCCACGATGGGCATATTTCACTGAGAAAAGATGAATTACCACATTTGAAAAACTGCATAAATTGGAGTTTTAGTCTAACCAATGTTTTATGTTCTGAAGCCATGGTTACACATGAGGTAAATTGATGGCTCACATCACAGGCTGGTTGCCATGCTTTTCCTCTTACTCCATTACTTTTTTTGAATATACTACGAAGTTGAGCGCATGCAGGGTGGTGGTCAGTCAGCTGCACTGGCCGTCTGCTGCAACCAGTTGGGGCATTTGTAAAAAGGTGCAAAATATTAGCCATGTTGTTGATGGTAAAAAAAAAAAAGTCAAATATATTCTTAAACTTCCATCACGTGCAAATAGCACCCAGAAAACAGGCATACAAGGGGAGAAAGCTATAAACTGTAAAGTTTTGAATAAGATCAACAAACGCTATTACAAACACAATGCAAAAAATAGTTTTAATCTAATTAAAAACTGTCTCTAATACTTCCACACTCAAAAAAAAAATCAACCACTTTAATAGTTTGGGACTTCAAGTAAACTTCCACCTCTGAATGGTATTTCATCACATTTTAAAAACTCTTGCATATTTCAACCCCTTTCTTAGTCCATCCGTACTTCTGTGAAAAGTCTTTCATTCTACTTTCTCCCGTTCCTCCTTAGTTTTGACAATCCTCTTTCAAGTCTCCCGGCTTTTCATTTGGTCTGAGCTCACGCTGCGCTCTGCCTTGTTGGTTGTGATTGTACGGCCTCAGCCACGAGGCAGAAGACAGACTCCTTCTCGCTCCGTTGTAAAACCTCTGACACACCGAATAAGGTGGTGGAGATAAAAGAGAAATGGACCTTTGGATAATTTTGCCAGTCTGCTGTTTGTCAGGATGTTTTCCTTGATGAAAGTCTTTGTTATCGAAGAAGCAGCTTTTTAGACAAAGTGTGACAAAGTTCAAGAAGTAAAAAAACAAAAAACAACTGGTAGCTATGGGATAATTTCAACCTTTCTCCAGTTTTTCAGTTTATTAAAGAAATAGAACCTTAATTTTACTCTTTACACAAAAGATATAAACAGAAATGTTGCAATTGTAGTTTTGCAGGGTTCAGCTCTGCCTCCATTAGTGTTTGTTCTTCAACAGATGGTGGATGTGGTAGAAATGATTCTTTCTGTGGTGGTGAATTGGTCAGCAAGGGATCCCAAACCATGAAACCCACATCGTTATACTGTGTGTTTGAGTTTTGACATTCTTTTCATTGAATGCTTAAAACGTTTCCTTTATTTTCTAGTGACTAACTTTTAAAAAAATTATTTTAAACTCATGTTTATCCAAAAGTTCTCATCTTCACTTACATTCTCTCTGCAGAACATCAGCTTTACCTTCATATTTTTCTCAGAGACGAAGGTTTCCGTAGAAACCTCCTTAAATCCCTCGTCAGATTCATAAAATCCAACAATCGTTTCTGAAGTCCTCATCCCTCTACAATTCACCGTAGTTGTAACTTTCACTTCAACACTCAGGAGCACATCAGATTAACGTCTCGGGTTTATATAAGGTAATGTAACAAAATCCTTATCCTGTTCACCTAATTTTTGTATTTGTAAGTTTTTATACATGACTGTATAAATTTATCTTTCATGGTTCACAGCAAAAGTTGAAAGTGTGTGGATGATTACATGAGGAACGATAACGGTGATGTGGAATTTGACACCGATGTCAATAAATAAAAACATGTTCTCCATATAAGAACTGAACTATGATCCATATCACTTCTCACAGGCTATACATGAGCTGCACACAGAGGTCATGAATGCTTCTACGACGTTCTGCTCCAAACGTGGGAGTGTGGCGAACGCCCAGACTCTGACATTAAGCCACTCTGTAAGTGGACTTCTGCTCTGTATCAGTAACACAGGCCAGGTTAGTGGTGAGTCGGGTTACTTCTTAAGCAGAGGAGCATTTTAATATGAAGGATTAAATATAAAGTCCCAGAATATTTGATACAGTCTGTATTTTCTGCAGAATATTACTTGGTATTGTTTCAAGATGAACCCGGAACATCATTCAATCACAGCAACATTTTGAGCTGTGACATTCAGCTAAAATTATTTAACCATTCAACAGTTGAATTTGCAGTGATCACCACCTAACAAAAAACGTTTGTTTTTTAAACCAAATTAATCAACAGAGTTCAGAACCATTTAGTGTCTTGTCTGCAGTATGATAACTCATAACTTGGGGCCTAGTCACAGTGCATTACTTATTAAAGCTACTTTTCCCATCTTTTCAGAAGTAGCTTTAGTACCATAGCAAACAATAGAAAGTTGGGTTCAGATTCAATGTACATTGTCATCACAATATTACTGAAAAACGCAATAGGTACAATTATCCACTTTTGAAAGAAACGTGGAGACAAAGTGAAGGAAAGGGGTTGAACATGGACAGTGTCTGTGGTACATGATGTGCATTTTATTGTATTTTATATTGGTTATGTTCTGGTACTACAGGTCCTGGTATCTGTTCAACTGTAAATGGCTTAGTCAAGGTGAAGGTTGCAAGAGCGTCTCCAGGGGCAACAGTGCATTAATGCAATTTGGGAAAACTTCTGTTGTTTTACATGCTTTAGGGCTATAGGAGAAAGTAAATAGTGATTTTTCAAAGTGAAGACGCTATCAACATAGTAAAGTAACTGATAACACAAATGTTCCTGTTTTTTGTTTATCCTACACAATGTGTTTCTGCTCTTTTCTTTTGACGGTCTGACTTTCAACCGCAACCTAAAAATTATTCAACTGTGAGTAAATTTCTAGTCATCACACTCATTGGACCTCAACTATCACAATTACTTAATTTTCACAGAAAACCGAAAATGACATCTTGATTCAGTCGAGTAAAAGTGTCACACTGAGCCCTGAAATCCAATATATTCCTCTCCTTAGACAGCGGTTTTAGTACTAACCACTCATAATTCTCCGCCAAGCCTTTCTTCCTAAGCTAATTACCTCTGCTGCTTTTGAATTTGCAACATTTCAAAAAGACGTGTCTGCAGAGAGTCGTGTTGCAAATAGAGACCAGACTAATTCTGACCGGCTGTATTTTTTTTGTTGTTTTTTTCTCGCTCGCTGCTCTCTATCGATCCCATGCCATTTGCACCTTTGTTCTGTGTGGGTGTGTTGCCATTTCTGGACTTTGAAAGCAAACGGGCGTTAGCTAAAGGTTTATCTCATACTTCAATAATGAACGTTGTCGTCCATTTTTGCCTGCAGGCTTTCAAGAATATTATTTGCCTCCATTTGCAAAGTTGAAAGAGTCGAACCTGAAATGAGCCAGTGGAGCTTCACAAATTGCTTTGTGACAGACGTACAACATATAGCCACTCGCCACTTGTAGAGTCAGATGAAGAACATTAAACCCTTTATTATTACATTTAAACCATTTTTAAAGTTTCTACTCTGATTTCTAGGCCTATAGGGCCAGAAGCTAAATGATTCTATAATGAATTAAGCCAATTTCAGTTTAAAATGATGTGTAATACTGTGCAAGTGTCTTAAGACTTGGATGCAGTTAATCCAAACAGTTGGTGACTATGACCAGATGGTTAAGGTTGATACAAACTATAGAGGAATTTTGTCTCCATTAATCAAATTTTGTTCCACTTTAGGAAGTTCGTACAGATCTTCTACGGCTCAATGAGGTCTAATATAGAAGGGAGAAAAAAAACAACCAGATATTCATGTGGAGGTCAAACTACCCAGTGACACCTGTCAGGATTTAAACCCAGTCGATGCTGCTGAGGGAGGAAGGGAGAAAAACTCTTATTTCTATAGGCTATCAGTCCAGGTAGTCAATCAGAGAACTCTGACAACACGTCTACCACTACTTGAATTAGAAAATATGTCAACATTTTTTATTTCTTCGAAGGCACCACCTTGGTAAACCCCTTCAGCGAAACATCACCTGTCCACAAAAATGCCCTTTGTCTGTAGTCCGTCTGAGTTATGGTGGAGTCTTTTCTGTCTCTGTCTTTCTGGAGTTGCAACAGCCGGGAGCTGATTTGCTGCAGGAGATGAGGTTTGACCCTCGTTCTCCACCCAGAGATGAGAGGCTGTGATATTTCAATACATGCAGTTTCATATCAGTTTCTCGGCTCCATCAGGATACTTAACTTTTTTGACAGCGTATTCTAGGGCTAGGCGTAGATTTTATAACTAGATTTTTTTGGGGGAGTTAATGGGAAACTTTTCATTTCAACCTGCGACCTATTTTCATCTGTAGTAATAAATACTAGCTAGCTAAAAAGAGAAGAGACTTGGGTAAAATGTGTGTTTTTTACAGAGATTTTCTGCTGTTTGTTTTCACGGTGATGCAGCTTTTGAAACACTTGTCTTTTCAGAGTTTGCTTTCTCAAGACGTTTTAGATTGTATAGAAGGTTACAACACTCCGTACCGACTGTTGTTTTCCTTTCTCCTGAGCAGTTACTCAGATTAAACTTTGGATTTATTTCTTCTTTCATGTCAAAAACCACTTTCTCTTGAAACCCGTTCCTTGTAACAGGCAAAGATTTAGCACCGTACGTCTGCGCCCTTCTTTATTTCTGCCGTCTTGTTTCCCACTGTTCCACTCCTTTCATCTACCACTTGTTCCAGGAGTGGTGGCTGCTCTCAGCAGGGCGTCCATTTTGTTAAATGCCTGCAGGAGTTTGTGGAGTGGCAGTTTTGCTGGCAGAGCTTGTAGAACAGGAGAGATGTAGGAACAGGAAGGAGGCAATAGTAGGAAGCGGGAAGAATTTATGGATATGAAAGGAAGATGGAGAAACTGCAAAGAAGAAAGAAGAACACCAGGACGTCATCTTAGATTAAAGATTAAAGGTCTTTTTTTAACTAATATCGACTTGCACTAAATGAGTCGAAGTCTGCAAATAATTTAGCAAACATCTCTTTATACCAAACTATTTGTCCTATTAAAACATAAAATATTTGTGAATGCTTTTTTCCCCCTGTTCTATTTTTTTAAAGACTGAAGTCTACAATGTTTGATCACATCTTTCTTTCGTTTTTCCTGTAAGACAGCTAGTAGACAACTAAAACGTGCACATTGAACTTATTGCCCTTATTTGTTATTCATGCATATACCCCTGCTTCTCTTGCCTCATTCATATCATACTTCAAATAATTTTTTGCAATCAGGCCTCTGGGGTGGCAGGGAAAAGGAAGGTGGGGGCGCAGCAGAGACGGTGGGAAATATAGCCATGCATTTCAGCTGTTTAGTAATTATTTCTTGGGCCAAAGCGAGAAAGCCCAGAGGCTGATGAAAGGCCAGTGGATCTTGGGAATCCTCTGAGAGCACAAGCGCTCTGAGAAGAGCTCCATTAATGCCAACGCCATGGGAAATCTTGCTCTTTGTGCCCGAATGTGATCACCTAAAGCTCTTACTGTTGCTTTTTTAGTTCTGATCATTGCTCAGAACCTTTAAAACAAACCTTTAGGTAAGTATAAGTAGATCTTGTTACCACAAGATTGCGGATTGCGGATAACAGTAGAAAAGCATCATTCCTATGGAAGTGATATATTTGTTGCAGTTGTGTTGGCAAGTCGAGACGGGATGCTCTGGGTGCCCTGACCCACAACAGACTATAGCAGCAGTATTGGCATAAATAGTGGCTCTGGTGTGATTTCGGTACATGCAGCAGTAGCAGTAGCAACACAGAAGGTCTAAATTTTACCATATAGCCCAGCAACGATGCTTCATGGTGTCCAAAACTACGTGTATTTCCTGTAGTTGGTTCGAAACGCACCAGAGTTTGTTTGGAAGCAGAGCAAGAGCACTTCAAAAGTAGGTTTTGATCCAGCTGTTTGTTTCGCTTGACTGTATTCACACCTGCGCAAAAGGTCTGGACCAACAGGGAAGCAAACTCTGGTCTGTTTAAAGTGGACTAAAAGTGTCAGGTTTGAAAACACCATTAAAACCATGTTTCTGGTCTGCAGAACTAAAAAGAACCATGTAGAACTTTTGCCATCAATAATGTATAATGTTAGTGATTAATTAACAAGAATATCTCTTGTAGAACGGCTGCTCCATGACTTTAGTTTATACTTCATTAACAAGAGTCACTGATAAAATTTACCTTTTTGTTGACCTATAGTTTCACACAATGCTATGCTTGTTGTTGTTCAGACTGTCTGACTAAACACAAATCTGATAGAAACAAAAGAAAACAAGTGTCAACTGAAAAGTCATGCATATTTTAGACTTCTTTGTTGTTGTTGCATATATACTTTTTCTGCCTAACAATCTTGTGTACTAATCTGTATTTGTCAAAAGTCTGGTAAGAATATTAGGGGGAAAAAACTAAGTATCTTTTGTGCTGGGCAAGGAAAGCCTTAACCCTTTCAGGAGGGACCGGATTGGTCGGCAAGATTTATTGTCTGTCGGCCATAGTGGATTTAACAAAAATAATTTCTTGCATTTGCAGCTAATGGTCAGTAGTTGATGGTGTATTTTATGATGCATTTGTGTCCTCTTCAGTGGTCTCTGTGCATTTATCACATAAAAATCCACAAGAAGCACAAAAAATAGCTTTTAGAGAGCTGTCCACTGTAGTGACCACTATACAGGAAAGGGTTAAGCTCATGAGTCTTTTTTGGGGGGTTTTGCTGAGTATTTTCATATCACTATTTAACGGTCCGCTTGCCGGGACCATCTGTTAGAACACACTATTAGCAAGACATCCATCACAATCGGCTGGAGAGAAAGGTGCCATGAGACAAGATTGATAGATTCAGCTGAATGATACAGCTCTTTAATCCTTCTCTAATGAAGCCATTTCACATGGCTCATATTTCAACAGTTTGCTTGGTTTTCTGATTTTATTTTATTTTTTTCAGTTTTCATATTCATATTTTATCCTTGACCACGTCTTCCGGCGCTATTATAAGCAGCTCAAAGATTGAGTCGTTTCCTCAAGGTTCTCTGCACCGCTAAGACATTAGCTGTATGCCAGGACATGCTTCCTGTCTGATTACCAGTTTTCAGACAGATCAACTTCACATCTGTTTCATTCTTATTTGATTAGAGTCTGCATGACTGAATTGTAACAACATTCTAATGGCTTGATCATGAGTTTTTTTGTGACATAAGCAGAGACAATCTTGCAACGTTTACTTCTTTTGTGACCAGAATATAAAGTGGCTTAATCAGGATGTGGGGTCTGCCTAATGGATATAGGGAAATTAATTTGGATTAAAAACATTTGTAAAGTGCTCTCTCCTACCCCACAATGGACAGAATGCAGCCTGTTCTTATTCATTAGAGCAGAGGTTCCCAAACTGTGGGGCGCGCTCCCTAAGTGGGGTGCTGTAACATTGCAGAGGGGGTGTGGCAAGCCGTCTGGATGGAGGACAAAAAACAAAACATGAATGCTGTACGCGCTTGGTTTTTACCTTAGAAAGGCCAAATCTCTGTTATTCCTATGTCAATTTGATAGAATAGGGGCTTCCACACTTCCCATATCTGTGTCCTCTGTCACTTTTATCAGAAGTTAAAACAGTTTAATCCATTGTTAACATGTGGTAACCGGTTTTTCCGAGCCACCTTTAAACGCAACATGAGCGCTACGACGTTTGTGCTCATGTTGCGAAGGAGACCTGCTGCTGCTGTGCAGAGCTACGCAGGTTTGTTAGAATCATGGCAGCAAACCAGAAAAATGCAAAAACTTTTCAGTTTTCCCCCAAACTAACCAACTGAGTTAAGTAAAGCTGTTGGATGCAGGTAAAGTTAGCTAAAAGATGACTAGCTAATATCCATACATCACCTTAAGCCTGTAGGCTACCGATGTTGCTGTCTATGTCCAGCTACGTACATTCATTTTGCCCCCAAAAGAAGTTGATTTCCCCCCACCCAGCTCATTCTTAGCGACAGGGAGTCTCTAAGAATCCTCTCCCTCCCCCCACCCCTCACAAACGTCATTGGGAGGTGAGGGGTGCAGAAAATGTTTGGAAACCACTGGGGGGGCGAAGGAAAAAAAGGTTGGGAACCACTGCATTAGAGTAACTATTTTTACGATTTGGCAAACTGGAAAAAACGGCTTCTTCCTATATCTCTTTGAGGTTCTACCAAAGTCTGTAGTGAACGGCTTCTCTCACGTGTCAGCAATGCACATAAATCGTTTGTTGAGAAACCATAGTTTGACTTTTCAGCTGTGACATGATTTGCTCAGGGCCAAAGTTCAAATTGTAATACTTCTGATGTGCACACAGTTACTGTTTTTATAGTTCAAAACTACAACTGTGTCAACATAGCTAATGGCTGTATAAAGCTTAAACCACCGACCAGTGAATCAAATTGCTAACATTCATAAACTGCTGGAAAAAAAACAAAAAAATCAAAAAACAGTAGAGCTACAATCCAAAGCACACCAGCAAGTCTGTTTTTGAGTACGTAAAAAAAAAAATTTAAATGGTTTTTTTTTATTAACTTGAAGTCGAGGCTAAACTCAAGATTTAAGGCTTTTTGGCCAAATCTCATAACTCATAATTTCGCTAAAATGAATAGTTTTTCCAGAGTTTCTACAAAAGAGTGGCCCACAAAGATGTAAAACACTCACTGCCAGTTAACAAATGCTTCATGTTCAAGTGTGGCACAAGAGATTTTTTTAAAATTTTGATTAAATGAATCAACATTTAGCAAATAAAACACATTTTGTATTTTCTTGGGTCAGCAAAATCTTTTTCAAGCCAATGTATCGCTAGTCTTCATCTATGTCAACATGTACCTAAACCACACTCCTTGAGGGTCTGAGGTTATAATTGACTGCATCCAAGTGATCCAAAAAAGAAAAAGAAAGATGGGAAAAATAGTTCAGTTTTTTCTGAGAAATTCAAATCAAAGCTTATCTGGTTGTGATCTAGATAGACCTGGAAGCAATTTCATCATATTTGCAAAGTTTATCAGCAGCCCCCTAAACGGAAAACTCTTCCAGGAAGCAGATAATATGAAACCGTTTTGGCGTAAAAGCCATTAATTCAAGTGGAATCAGGATTCTGTTGCCGACCGCTGCCTCGTCTCAAGCTTTAAACTCACATTTCTATCTCTCTATTTCAGTCTATCTCTTCAACAGTGATGAATTTAAAAAAGGAACCTGTGCCAAAGGTTTCAAAACAAAATACCAATTTTCAATTTGCTTTTGGGAGAGGTCAAGACAAACTCTACTTCCCAGCCTAAAGAGGACATTCACTGCTCTGCAGACGAAAGAGCCGTGATCCTGACCGTCTCACTGTGACTCCCATTCAACAACACGTATTACCATAAAAAAGCCTTTGAAGCCTTAAAATGCAAAAAACATGAGGTTTGAAGAGGAGTCCCTCAGTGGAGAAATAATTGGATGTTTTCTAAAATTTCAAGTATGTAAACACACTGTTAAGAAACTTTTTTTGTTGTTTTCAAAGCCATATGTCTACTTGTTCTGCAATGGAAAATAAAATGATCCAGGATGGTAACTTCTAACATGGATGGGGGGAAATAACTTAAATTACATCCAACACAAACCTTTTTAGACATTTTCTTTAGATAGTTTTATAGAAACTTTAAGACTAGTTGAAGCCCAGGACCTTGAAGTTCATTTAATTTACTCAACAGAAATATTGTCAATCAACTCTTTTATAAGTCTAACATTTCACTTTATGAGAAATAAAATAATCTGCCGTACTAGTAAATAGAGAATTGCATCAAGGTCAGGGTTGTTTCTTTGCAGTGCATTTAAGTTGTTATCTTGTACGTCCACTAAAAAGTGTATTGTGAAAAACAGATGGCATCTCAGATTTATGCAGTTTTTTAAGCAAATGCACGTTAAAAAACATGCACTTCCAAGAGAAACTGAGCATTTTATGTCGTGCAAACTGGCTTTTAACAGTTCTCGTTATTACACATTGTGATAATGTAAACCGATGTGTTTGGATCAGTACGCTTGAGATGAAAATGCATTCGGGGATCAGTAGCGGTCAGTCGATCCCCCACACAGTCCCAGTAAGAGGATGATACCAACCCTCTGTTTAAACTATAAAATGATGAAGATAGTAGCAATTTGGAGAGTTATATTTTATACTTCCTTTTGTTAATAACAAAAAAATCCCTCTTGAAGAAGATGTCTTCTGTGTAGAAAATTAGTTGTAAAATCTCCAATACTACAGTACACAGCTGTCCCTGGGGGCGACACTGAATCCTTAACATTACTGTTCAAAACACGACTACGAATAGAACTGGAACATATATAATATGGATAAATGTTCATCACCGTCGTCCCTCCTAGCATGTTGTCAATCCAAAGCACTTTAGGGAGAAGCAGTTGCATCCGAAGGAAATCGGTGAAAGTCCCTCTGATGTGTAACTCTTTGGTCAGCGATGTCTGTTCAATAGGCTGAGCTAAGTCTCCATGACAGCTGACTGCCGGATGCATTGTGCATGTACTTAACAGAGTGAATTAAACATCATGTGAATAAAAAAACATCCTTTTATCCAAGGGACAAACATTAACATGAAAAAGCAACAGTGCTAGCAGTTTGAGGCAGGGTATCTCTGACCAACAGCTCTCCTGCCCAACCTTGGCGTCCTCCTCTACTTTTTGTTCATTCTCACTTGGGCAGCGAGGCCAGCTGGCTGCCTGCTTAGCAGCTTCTCATGTAGTTTGTCCTCCATGAAAAGCTGTTCTACATCATCAAAACTGAGACTTATCTCCATAGAGAAAGCCCTGCTCATGCACATTGCATCCATCTAAAAATAAACATGCTTTTCACTGAACAAGCATTGTGATACAAGCACCTAGGTGAAACGCTCTGATTTGAAAGCAGTTAGGTGAAAGTGTAGCCCAGAGATGATGGGTATGTATAGTTCAGGCCAGACATTTGGAAGCTATGTTGACGTTCACTGGTTCTATGAATTTACTAAAAGATTAGACTTTTATTGATTATGCACCATTTCAATCAGTTTACCTGTAGGTGGGAAATATACGCTTCGCTCTCATTGCTTACCAAGTTAACAAAAGACAAACTTTAGTGTTGGGTTAAACTAAATCACAGCTATCCTATCATATATGTATATATGCCAAGTCAGAGGAAATTTCTTTAAAAAAAGGAAAAAGAAAAAGTCCAAGCAAGAAAAGCCTACATATACAATAAAAATAGTGATGTTTAAAAAGCACTTGCACAAGACAAAAATGAAGCCTTACAGGTACTTTAGGTAGTTATAATTACTAGCACCTAATAGAAATGTTAAGGACTCGGGTTGTAAGGCCAGGTTCTTGTATCATGTATCTCTCTGGCAAGGTTTCTCTTACACACAGTGTAGAAAAGCCCAGTGTGATCACGTATCCTGATGCACCCATTTGTCCCAACGCTGGGTCACCGTGGTATCATTAAACCCCAAAGGGACGGGCATTTTTACACTGCAAACTTTTGTGTTTCCACAAAAAGACAACATGACCCCAACAAAACTCTCTCAGGCTCCCGTAAGGCTGTTAATGGAGCCACAAGGCGTCTTCGATGTCTAGTAGTCGGGACTCACTATTTCGAGTGAAGCCGGGAATGGCTTTTAACACAGCGATGCACTCTTGATTCTATCACTTGTGTTCTTTGAAGTCCGCTGGAGAGGTGCCACCACCTTGCATGCAGAATATTTGGACAGCCACCCACTGGCTCCTTTAACCAGTCCATGTAAATCAGAGAATGGAAATATAAGATATACACAACTTGGTTATGGCTCAAAGGTACCGATGTAACAGCGGGTGATTTACAACACACAGAGTAATGGGTCCTCCAGGCTCCTGTAAATTGAAGAAGGAATCTGTCCTCAATGCCGCATAAGCTCATTTGTCCAGGTGCTTGTTGGCACATGCATTAAATCTGCCAAACACTCTGAGGTGAAGTGTAAGTGGTTGCTTATGTCAGATGGACTGGTCTGTATATTTCAGAATCTTCTGATCTGTGGAGAACAGAAAAGTTCTGGAGAAAGAAAAAGGAAAACCTAGTGAGCAGCAGTTGCATCGACAAACAGGTAGACTGACGTCAGGTTATAGGCCGCAGGAATTCAAATATTCGCTTCTTATGCCCAGGGCAGCCATAGAATCAGCTATGAATGTACAACATGCCGAACCTGAAAACAGTGGCCCACATGTGGCGCCCAACCTGTCGGCCTTGAGAGTTAAGTTCACACTGACTCACGA
>CAEGAF010140884.1:0-25360 GCA_903067075.1 Micropoecilia bifurca | reverse complement strand
TAACATGGGACTGCTGTTTATTCAGTTTGTCTATGTAAATGTGTGTCTGTCCCTATCAAATAAACTTTAATAATAATAATTGTATCAGTGTTCAATAAAGTCAGTTTAATTTTCTGCTTTATTTTTTCCCTCACCAATGAATGGATGGAGATAGCATTTTTCATTTCTTCTCTGAAACCTTTCTCTGTTGTATTTTCAGACTGCGGCATCAGGCCTTACAAGATGAACCGAATCGTAGGAGGACAGAACGCTGATGTTGGGGCGTGGCCCTGGCAGGTCAGCCTTCACTTCCTGAATTTTGGCCACCAGTGCGGCGCTTCGATCATTTCAGAGAGGTGGCTCCTGTCCGCCGCTCACTGTTTCGTCAACGACATACCCCCAAAGTGAGTCACAGATGTCTTGCACTTACAGGAATGCACAGAGCTAAAACAAATCAACTTTTCAGATCTTCTCTTCACTTCATACTTTAAGATTTTCCAGGATGGATTCAACTGGAAAGAAAAATACTAGCAGTCTAAAACAAATACAGCATCTCTCCATTACAAATCAGCATTTCTTACTGTGTTCACCTCAGCAGCCTGTTGGTGGTGCACTAACCATTCTGTTCAGCTTGAACACGGTCATAATACATTCATTTATGACAGCTGCGCGGGTTTTTTTTTTACAGACTTGTGTACAATGTTGAAACGGTTAAATTCATTCGGACATACCCATCGTAAGGTGTTAAATATTAATATTGTGAAACAGTTGGTCAGTTTCACATCCATTTAGTGACCTTAATGCAAGCATTGCATAAAGCACACATTTATTTGTATAAAAACAATGCCCTTGAACTTTTTACATGATCATAATCTCATTCAAAACATTTTATTGTGATATCTTGTAGGCCAACAAAAAATAGTGATACAGTTTCTGTATCATAAAAATGATATATGGCTTTCTATATACTTTAGAAAATATAAAATATGTATCGGGAGCAAACATTGGCCCATTGCTTTCAGGTCTGCTTTACTTTAAGCCTAAATTAAATCCAGTGCAACAAACTGTCAAGTCGCCTAATTACCAAATACTGTACATGCACATAGTTTGATCCCATGTTAATACAACACTTTTATGAAGGCCTCAGAAGTTTGCTAAGAACATTGATGAACACATAGCTTTATGAAGACTAAGTAAAAAAAATTGCAAAGAAGTTGAAGGGCAAGGTTAGAAAATTGTATCCTACATAAGCTATAAACATCTCCTAAGCACTAGTTTTATCAGATGGCCCCAGAAAGTTCCCAAGAACCTTAACACAAATGAAAAACTACCAAGCGCTCACCTCCTACCTAAACTGTGCAAGCAGAGCATAAATGTGAGAGAAAAACAGCAGAGATTCACAGTTCAAGTTGAAGATTCTGTTCATAGGAAATCCATTTGTTATGTATTCCACAAATTTAGCCTTTATGGTCAGGGGACAAAATCTATACTTTCGGGAGTGGCAGCAGTATGCTGTCGGGATGCTTTTCTTTCAGGGGGCAATGAGTTTTTAGACACATAGTGCCATTTTATAACACAATGAAGTAACTGTTAACCTTCAGTTATAAACATTTCACACAACATAAGAGATTTGACTTGGTAATTTGACTCCTTGAAATTGGGCCTACTCTTTCTAACATGCTGTTGTAGGTTCTATCTTTTCCTCTACCTCTTTTAGCCTCTTTTAACTTCTTACACACACATCCTGCAGCTTACATACCCAGGCACAATGGATGCGGATACTTTTGCAAGGCACAGAAAATGATTAACCTCATGTTTCTCATGCTTTTACAGCCATCTTGATCCAAAAAGCTGGAATACATACAGTGGTTTGCAGAACCAATATATTACAGAGGTTGCTCAGCAGCGTAAAGTGAAGAGGATCATTCCTCACCCAGAATACAATGAAATTACACATGACTATGACATTGCACTACTGGAGCTCACAGATGTGCTGAAGTGGAGCAACACCATCCAACCGATCTGCCTTCCCTCTCCCTCCCATGTCTTCCCTGCTGGATTGTCCTGCTCTGTCACGGGCTGGGGCGCACTCCGGGAAGGAGCTACTGGTAGGAATTCTCTGTAGAATTATGGCCATACTCTTCTTTTCCTTCCTTTTAGTATTGAAAATTTGAATAATGTTTTTGGTTCATATTTTGTCTTTATGGTGTTTCCTAAAGCCATTGTCTTCCCTTCATCTCCATCTCACCTAATCATGATTCCGTCCTCGTCTATATTGTCGCTCGTATTGTTTCCCATGTCTCCCAACATGACACACTTCACTGCTGCTTTGTCACGCTTCCCTTTTGCCTCACCTTTTTGTCTGATCTGCTACATTCATTTAAGAGACATCTTCTGTATCCATAAGTAACATGAACTCCCACTTCGAAGGGACATTTCATAACCCTCTGTTAGCAACCTCTAATCCTGGACATTGACACCTTTAATGCTGGCCATGTTAGCTTAATGTTCATGGCCAGAGCCGCTGACCCCTCTCTTACCACTTTTGCAGCTTCGCTGCCAATTTTGCTGCAGGAAGCAACAGTGAAAATCATCAATGACACAGTGTGCGGCGATGTCATTACCGAACAAAAGATCACATCCAGGATGTTCTGCAGCGGATTCCTGAGAGGAGGAGTCGACGCTTGCCAGGTGAGACTGTGGAAAATTTTCCCCGGGAAAGAAAAGCGAGACGTTTTCACACCTTTGTAATTGCTGTGCCATCACAACCAAACACAATCTGATGATTTTACTTGCCCACCCGTGGCTCTCACCAGGGAGACTCCGGAGGCCCTTTGTCGTGCAAGGAGGAGAATGGGAAATGGTTCCAGGCCGGCATTGTGAGCTGGGGCGAGGGCTGTGGCCGCCGGAACAAGCCCGGAGTCTACAGCCGCGTCACCGAGCTCCGACAATGGATCAAAAAGGAGACAAACATTTGATGAACATTATGTGTGGAGCAGCAGCAGCAGGAAAGATTGCGGTGCTAGAAATGCTGGAAACAGAACATTTTAGCATGGTTCAGGCCAAGTCTTTTTGGGTTTTATCTATTCTTAGCAGCCGGCTGAGCATACTGTTGCATGGGCCCAGCTGTTCACATGAATGACTTTAAGCACTTTATGTGGTTGCCAACCTCCCACAGGAACTCCACAGACTCAAGTTTTGTACATTTTCTAAAGGTGTTTCTTAGCAGTGTGTCATGTTGCCATCTATTGGAGCAATACTTAACTGATGGATACAAGCCACAGTGTGTACAAAAAAATTAAATATGTATGATTTGGGGATACTTTTTTGCCCATTGGTTGTTTGGTTTAACTTTTTAAATGGTTTACTTGGCTTTTTAAAACCTGATTTTCTTTGTGTACAGTGCCATTAGTGATTTTTATTTGGAAGATTTCTCCGTTTTCTATACCCACACTAATTTGATCTCACTTCCCGACATGCAGTTAATGTACCATCATTCTTTCATAGCTTTAGAATTTAACTTAAAATGTAAACAAAACTACACAATTGGGGGAGTGTGGGGATGGGGGGGCAAAGTAAAACTGAAATATCCAACAAGAAAAAATGGACCAACACCATTTATGTACAGTCATTTTCAGGTTATGCTTAGATTGCATAAATACCAGGAGCTGGCTGCAATGGAAGGCAGAAATTGCATTAATCAATCTAAAAGCCTGTGATTTGCTTTGGAAAAAGGCCAATGGTTAAAGTATGCCAGGTTTGTTATTGGTGGGCCAAACTAGGCAAAAATATCACAGTGGTTCTTGAATAATGGTACTGGAATGTTTTTTGTGTGTTTCTTTTTTCCCCTCATACACATTTTCCTGTTTTTATATTTCTATGCTGGCTTTTGTCTAAATTTGTAAATATTTTAAAGTATGTTATATATAACTTGATGGATGGAGGATCCAGTTGGTTTTAGCAGACCAAGCCTATGATTAAAGCTCAGGATGAGAGGTGTCTTTTGTTACAGGCACCCAAGAGATTAACCACAGCCAAGAGTATTTCTACTCAAAACCAATTTGACAGGATAACCAATTATAAGCCTGACTTGTTTTGGGATGACTAGGAAAACCAAAGGTGTAAATCTGTATTATTTGCAAAACGTATTGGGGCGGACTAGGCATGGATTGGTGTGTCATTCTCTCTTTTAAGGCATATTGGCTGTAAATTAAAGCAAATATCCCTATCTTTGACTTCTTTTTTTTTTCTTTGAAAAACCTCACCAAAAACATGCTTCAACTTTAATTCTGCTTGACAATGTGTTTATAGACCAAAAATGATGCAAAGTCCTAATTTTAAAACATAAAACTAAATTAATTTTTAGAATTTTATCTGCCAATGTTCACACTTGAACAAAGAAACATTATCATTCCAAAATGCTTTGTAAGGGGAAAACTGATATATCACCACGAATGTTCAATCCATATAGTAAACCATGGCAGCAGCTGCATCATGCTCTGAGTTACCACCTTCCACAGGAATGGGGAAGTTGGTTGGAGTTATGGACGAGACAGATGGAGGAAATTAACATGACATCACCTGTCAATCATTCTAGGGCGTTTTTAGCACGTGACAATCGACAGTCGCAATTTTTCTCGAAGTATGCGTTTCTTATCTAGAGGAACTGAACCTGCCTCGACGGTGCGGAGGTTCGTCATTGCTAACGTGCTGCAGCCATGGGATTTCGGGGAAAATAATAGGAAATTGTGGTCCAACGTTACCTACGGAAGAGGATTAGGGCCACCGAAAAAAAAATTCTGATTTTAAAATCAGAATTCTGAGATTAAAGTCAGAATCTTGACTTTAAATCTCAAAATTCTGATTTTAAAGTCAGACTTCTGAGATTAAAGTCAGAATTCTGGGATTCTGACTTTAAAGTCAAATCTCAGAATTCAGACTTTAAATTCTGACTTTAAAGTCAGAATTCTGACAGTCAGCTTTAACAAAAAAAAAAAGAATTCTGACTTTTCATCCCAGAATTCAGACTTTAAATTCTGACTTTAAAGTCAGAATTCTGACAGTCAGCTTTAACAAAAAAAAAAAATAATTCTGACTTTTCATCCCAGAATTCTGACTTTAATCTCAGAATTCTGACTTTAAAATCAGAATTTTGAGATTCAGAATTCTTTTTTTTGTTAAAGCGGACTGTCAGAATTCTGGGATTTAAAGTCAGAATTCTTTTTTTTTTCGGTGGCCCTAATCCTCTTCCATAGTTACCGTGGGTAACATCCTAGCAGTCGTTATCCAGAGGACGGACTACAATTTATTACATTTCCAAAACCCAAACGCAGTCTGGAATAATGCAAGAGATGGATGATGGATGAAGGCCAGTAGCCGACCTCGTGTCCAAATGAATGAAACTGATGACCGCAACTACCCCACGTTCATCTGGACGAAGGTAAAAGTTCATCCCCCTTTTTTTCGTCTTAGCAACACTTTTTGATAGTCAAATCAAAGATCATACTTGAATGCACTTGTGCTTGATTTTATGTGTGCAAATTCTCAAACGAGCACCTGTCATTTTGCTAATGAGACAAATGTCTCGGGTAAAGCGTTCAGTCATTCTTCTTCTTTTGTGTTTTATTGGTGAATGGCAACCAACTTACCGCCATCTACTTGACTGGACTGTGGTCTGGTAGATGCTATGCAGTTCCAGTACCTGTGCCATAATAATACTGTTTGTTGCTGTACTTCCGCAAGGGGGCGGTGTCGGTGTCAAGTCAGGAGCAATACTGTAAGACAACCTGTCAGTCTAAGACTAGGGAAGAGCAAGACCATCCAGTAGGACAAAAACACTTAACATGTAGCCAGAGCTTTAATGGAGTCACCTTTTGTTATAATGTTATGTAGGTAATTTATTAATCATTTTAATTTAGAGACAAAGCTAAACAAAATATAGAATAGACACCAGCTAAAATTGCTTATAACAAACAATTTTCAAAGACTTATGTTACACAGTTTGGCGTTCTGCTTTGTGATACTGAAATTACGTCAAGTTGGTTAACTAGCAGGAGTGTCATCTATTCTATCTATAGTTTGCCAATTGTAGGTTTAACAAAAACTCAAGTGTTGCTCTTCACGTTTTTTGTGTCTATTTTTGAAAAGTCGTGGCCTTTTTTCAGCCAACTGACAGGTGAAGCACAGCAACGGGTAAAGGAGGTCACTAACTTTATCTTTTGAAATATTCCTGAATACAATTAATACTGGCCCACTTTGATGTGAAGAAATGGCCTTTGAACCACAGAATTTGTATCATGAATTATTTTAGCAGGTTTTAAGCTGCAGGATGTTGAGATATAATATCTGTATACCTTGATTCTAATTACCAAGCCGTGCTTAGAAGAGAGACTGGTTTTAAATTATATGTTATTTCTAAATGCTCTGACTTGGACTTGTGAATTTATGTTATTTATCGGTTTGTTTTTACGTTTTTCATATTAAAGAACTATGTTAGCAAACCCCTTTTATCTGATTATGTAGTTCCTAAACACATCACCTGCTTTTCCCGTCTTTGACACTGTCTTGTTTTGTAGATTATGTTGTACATAATAAATGCATGTGTTGGGAGAGCTCATACCTTCTCACAGTGGAATTGTAATGAGGATGTACCTCTCCTCCCTGTCGTGAGCAGCATGCATACCTGGGGAACTGTGGTGACAAGACAAGCTCATATTGTCAAATAATACCTTCCTTTGTCACAGCTCTATCTTATTACCCTACCAAATGGGCATGTTGACTTCAGGAGGTGGATACACATATAGTGGGGGTGGTGGGGGATCTACTGTCTCATCTGTCTTCATTAAAGTCACAGCAGCAGTGGGAGAATTGGAAAATCAACATAGACAGTGCTGCTAATTTATGTATTCATCACTTTTGCTACATGGGATGCTTTATTTGTCGATGTGAAGCCGTAGCTGAATAACTTCCAGGATTCACGGGAGCCTGCTTCTTTATTGGAAATGGTTTTATTTAAATATAAATATGTGTACAAAGGTACAAGCAACAATAGCTCATTTCTAGCAAATAAAATTCTTAATACATTAATATAAGAATGAACAAAGAAATGGCAATTAGTTGTGTTCAAATGAAAGAAAATGAGCATTTCAACTGCATTCGATGATTGAACAACTCCGATGTGAAATTCTGTGATAATCACAAAAGAAAAACAACAAAAAACCCCCAAAAACAACAAAAGACAGATTACATATGTATATAAAGATACTTTACAATAGAGCAGCTCACAAGCTGTACTTTAAGGCTTATATAAAATATAAAAATAAAAGACAAGCGATGATGTTGGCCTCCTCTCTTTCAGCGACATTTTGTTCTCTCGTCAGGCTGCCCTGGCACTAGCTCGCATAGACAAATGGCAGTACGGAAAACATCCAGGTTGTGAGACGCAATGGGATTGGGTGCGGAGAATCCGATACGCTCAAACATGAAATGGAGATGAATATAAATGCTGAAAATTTGTCACAAGACACATCGTTTGCATGCAACAGAGAGAGAGAGAGAGCAAGAGCCATTTGTACAGATGCGCAGTGTTTCAGGGTAGTACTGGTTCTTGTAAACATGTTGAGACAATTCGATTGAGTTGTAAAACTTTTAAACGGTCCACTTTAGGACCACCAATGATGCATCACTTATCCCGTCTGAGCCTTCAGAAGTTGACATCACGTTCAAGTGTGTTTAATGTTCAAGATTGCCAACATTTCCCTAAACACCACTTTTGATTGTTCTTTTAAGATCTTAACATTTGTTTTACAATCAGAAAACAAATTTGCTTTTTTCCCTCCCCCCTCAAGCGTTGGCCCATACTTTTCCCCATACAGTTCTTTCCATCTTTGGAATTTCATGGCCTAACCTTGTCCAACTTGTACAACATAGTTAATATATACTGTACACACATTCTCCTTGTATTTCGGTGTTATCCGCTGGCGAACAACACTTCGATGTCCAAAACCTGTTATTATCAGAAGACGCCTCAGGAACACAGCTAAGTTCAGATGTATTCCAGTGATTACGCCTCATACAGTACAGCGCCTGCAGCACTTGTTGGTCAGTACAGCTAGCCTGTTGTGCAGTATAGGATAAGTCTGTCTTTGTCAATAGCTGTCTTTTGTTAATGATAGAAACACGAATGTGCTTAGAATTGCTTTCGCATGCCAACAAGACACCAAATGACAGACAATAAAAGGCTGTTCATATTGTTTTTTTTTTCTTTTTCCTTGAACATGGTTTAGGTTTGTAAGACCTTCTTTCCCAGTGTCCATGAGGTCATTTTTGACATTTAGTGTTGACTCAAAGTTAAGTACTGGAATGCAGGTTAAAGGATATGCCAGCTGAGATGTAGCATTGTTCCAGTTGGCCATTTTCATGTTCAGAAAATTAAAACCTGGTGAGGTATCACACACTGCTAGATTTTCCATCTTGGCATCCATCACAGGTTATCCCAAGACTGTCCACGCAAATCCTTGCAGGATCGTGTGAGTAAACAAAGTCTCTTTTCATGTTAGTTCAGCCACAAATGTGGTATCTACTCACTTCTATTTTGCTGTCAAAATTTTTTTTCCGTTCAATCAGACATGAGTCTGCATGCGTTGAGTCTGCCGACCATAGTCAGACTGCTGGGAGGACACTTGAGAGGAGGCGTAGGAGAAACGAGATGAGCTCGATACCTTGCTGGCCTGATCTGATTGGTCGTATGCGTCAACCTTCTCGTAGGAAGCCGGCTTGACATAACTGGTGAAGGCACGACCGTAGGTGGCAGGAAGGTAGGCTGAGCCACTGTAGAGGGGATCAGTGGGATATATGGTAGCTGTTTGGGTGGGCGACTGTGGCTGCTGCTGCTGCTGCTGCTGGGCTGGTGGCTGCTGTTCATATGAAGATCGACTCACAGTATTAGAGGCATATCGGTGGGAGAACTCATAGATACGAGGCTGGGAGCCATGCTGGCCGTACATGGGGCTTGGAGAAGGCAGCTGTGATGGCGTGTAGACCGGCCGGGAGTTGGGCACGTACTCTGAGAAACCACTGTTGCGGATGTGACGGTCATCGTGGCCCCTGACATTGTAATATCCGTTAGTAGGGTCCTATGATTAAGACAGAGAGGAATGCAAATCAATAATGTCACTTACTACTTACTTACGAGTTCACTTATTATTGAGGCCCCTTTTCAACTAGAACCTACTCGGCACAACTCAACACTCTACTCTGTTTAATAGAGTAAAGACATATTATTTATTGTCCCACAAAATTGGGTGTAACAGGCAACATGATTTTCCAGTAAAGCTATGTGATGATATGCTGTTTTTATTTGCTGAAAATGCAACATTGTGCCAATGGTGGTGGGAGTTTGTCCAGCAATTGGTGGGTTGTCAGTTTGATCCCCACTCTGTCGGCCTCTGTGGTTGTGTCCCTGAGCAAGACAGCCCCCAGGGCAGCTGTGGCTATTATTCAGTCAATCAGATTGAACACCCCAAATTATTATTAACAGAATAATTTAATTATTAAAGTTTGTGGTCCCATAATAAAATGCAGAAAACGGGTATGAACACTTTTTCAAGACAGTTTTCTTGCTATACTGAAAGTGTCTTTTCAAGTCTGTTAAGTTTTACCTTGATGTCCGATCTTTCGTCATCCTCCTCCTCCAGGAGGTCACTGTGTTCTGTGCGAGATGTCCCTGGAGACTCGCTGCTGTTGGGAGCCTGAGGGAAGACCAAGCATTTCTAAAGAATTACAAGAACGAACAAGACCTTGCTTGAATAGGAACAAAAGAAAAGTTTGAAGTTTCTGCTTCAATGTTAATGTAACCCCTGTCTTTCTAGCTCCCATCACTGTCTGACACACAGAGAAGGTAAAGAAAAAAAAATCAAACCTACCATTGGTTCTTTGACATCCTCCTCATCATCGTTGCCACGAGTAGCGTTGTGATCGCTGTGAACAATCTGAACCCTGATATCACTCTTGGAAAGTCGAGTGCATCTCTTACCTGTGGGAATTGAAAAGGGTTTTTACTTGACACGCCGTGGCAAATTTCTAAATTTACATATCGTTTTAAGTGTTTTAATATAAAGCCACAAGAAAACCTTCACTGTTCAGAAGAGAGAGAGAAAAAAGAAACAATTGTTTGATTTGAAGAGTTTCCTATCTTGCCCATACTGACCGTTGAGCTCACCTTTGCCTGTGTGTCGGCAGCAGAGGGAGACGAGTGTGATTACACAGATAAGCAGGACACAACCTCCACCTACTGCTCCGCCGACAATTATCAACATAGGGAGGGCCTCTGTAAAAAAACAAAACAAAGAGGGCAGGGGTGGATGGAAGAAAAGAGCATATTTAGATGTTAAAAATGTGCAGAGCAAATGAGGAACATTAAAATGGAAGAATTAGAGAGACTTCATTCATTTGCCTTGCTAATCCGTTAAACCCACTATGGCTATAAATCCATAAACGGCACGCCTCAGTCCTCTCACAGCTTCTGTAGCATATGCTCATGTGGACAATTCGGCATCTTGCAGCATGGCTATTGTCTCTAATCTCTCTGACGGAAGGGTAACAAGGCCTGACATGCAATGAAGCAATAGACAGTAATCTAATTAGAGATTCCAGGAGATACTGCTGCCCCTTTCTCTGGAGACCCTCGCTCTGATACATTGATGTAAATTGCTGTCGAGGACCTTATTTTTGCCGTTTGCTGCAGCGTAGGTTACCAGAGTCACTACTCAAGTGGTACTAGTGGTTAATTTTAAGACCACTTCAGGGGATTTACTGCCTGAATTTTCTAAGCTTTTCTGAGCTATGATGGTGATGGAGACTATATCCCCAACCACAAACACATTTGTTCCCTAATCGGTCTACATAATCGGCAAACACAATCATTAACATACCTATACTGATTAAATTATATTGCCTGAGTTTAATTTAGCTAAGGCAAGTTGGCTAGATGTTATAGTTAGATGTTATCTAAGTAGAACATCTTTAAAAATCACATGACAGAAACATAATCTCCCAAAAAAGTTTTTATAACGTATATAAATTTATACTGGAGATACTGGGCATGGCTGATTTGGTTATTATGTGCCACCTTGACAAAGCAGAAGCCATTTCACTTCATTGAGCCAGTTCTGCTCAAGTGATTTATGAGTCATATAACTATAGTAATATCATTGTAACCTTTTGTGCAGAGCTGCTGTCAGTGTGTTTACCTTGCTCCTTCAGTGTGACCAGGGCAGTGCCGGTGCCAAAGCGGTTCCAAGCGGTGCAGTTGTACCGCATCTGAAAATCCTGCACCAAAGTCTCAGACAGGACAAGGGAGGAAAGGACCCCATGGTCAGTGCTCACAGTTTGCACCGAATATCGACCAGAGGAACCAGAGGACAGACTCATGTCTCCAAAGGTCCAAACCTGTGGAGAGTAAACAATGGGTAGTGAATTGTTTTCTTTGTGTGCGATGAATCTCTCAGCAAATGACCAAAGCAAAGGCATGCACACTTGTTTATAGATCCCTGCCTGCCACCGACAGAAAACCAGTTTTTCTGTTTATTCTGCTTTCCCTCTGCTGACCTCCAAGGTGCTCTGTGGCTGACATGGCTCATAGGCTCATGTTTAAGCTACCATCCACGTCTGCCCTGCAGGTGAGGCCTAAAGAGGGTTAGGAGGCTGCACTACGAAATAAGGCTCCACTCTGCTGTCTCCACCATCAGGCCAACAGGGCACCCGTCTCTCATTCCTCCACACTCCCTAATTATTCTCTTCCAACCCAGCATACGTCCAGCAGTTCAACAGGGTCAACTAAGTGATGCCCCTTGGGCTGCTAATTGAATGTAGTTTGGCAAATCCTGTAAAAACCTCGTTGTCTCCAACTCCCCCAACTCTGCAATCCTTTCAGCCTCTCGCTGCAATTATAGCCATAAATATGTGTGCCCAAGTGTGTATCTTTTAACAAGTGAAGTAAAGGTGTGTTAAGGCAAAAGTGCAATGCTGAGGTCAAGACTAGCATTCCTCTGGCTGCCCTCTCTCATTTGGGTGTGGCAAAGAGAAACATCGTGTTATCCCTCCAAAAATAACCCTAACCACAAGACAAGTAAAGAAGCTCGCTTACAATTTTATCAGGTGGAGGGCTGCTTCCCACCCGGCACTCCAGTTTGCCCTTGGAGTGCTTGACAGCATGCTGCGTTGCGTCTGCTGTGATGATGGGTGGACCTGGTGCGAAAAAGACAGATGGACAGAGAAGAAATGGAAAAAGGAATGGTTATTTGGTTAATAACAAAAGTAACTACAAAAAACTTCTATTGTTATCGTTGCTAAAACATATTTTTGGCTTTGTTATAGGGTATGTCAGAAATGAAAAATGACAGAGCTTAAATAAATCCCCTTCTGATGTTTCTGTTTATGCACGCTAACATTAGCAAAGTAGCATAACTGCTACAGGAATCTAGAAAAGTGACTGATAGACACTGCAATACAGTTAATTTAGTTAACTTGGTCAACTACTTCAGTGGGACTACTTCAGTGCAGAGTATTTTCTTCATAGGTCTTCTAGATATTGTGTCTTTAAATGGCTGTTGCCAGGTCCTCTTTAATGGGTTGTGTGCTCCAGAGTTCGTCTTCTGTGTAGCTCTAAATTTGCTGAGTGGTTAATTTTAACCACTCAGCAAATTCACTGGGCTCTCTAAACAAGCTGTAGCAAAGTTGCTGAACATCCAGAATGCTGCTGCAAGAGTCCTCACTAGAACCAGGAAATATCACCATATTAGTCCAGTGCTCAGATCTCTACACTGGCTTCCTGTTGCACAGAGGATACTTTAAAACAGCAGGCATACAAGTGCCTTTGTGGTCTAGTGCCAAACTACATCTCTGGCGTCCCAGAGCCCTATGAACCAGCTCGGACTCAGAGTACATCAGGTCGTGGTCTCCTGTTGGTGCCCAGAGTCGGAACTAAACACCTCGAGGCTGTATGTCAGCATTATGTTCCTAAAGTCTGGAACTGTCCTCCTGAAGAAGTGAGACAGGCCTCCACTTTCACTCTGTTTTCAAACACTTTACATTTTCTGTAAAGCACTTTGAATTTTCTTGTACACGAAATGTGCTATACAAATAAATTTGCCTTGCCTTGTACTCACTCCATCCACCTGTCCTAATAAATTATTGGTAATCAGAGTTTGACTGCATGGTACCTGTGATATTTTAATCTGCAAAATACAGCATCAACCTTTCACCTACCCCCTTTTTTCCTCTTATTTGCAGTGAACTTAATGGAAAAGCACGAAGAAATAATCAATTTATAATTTGGAGAAATGTTACAGGAAAAAAAAGTTTCAGAAAAAAAAGCTTAAAAAGTATAATTTGCAAATGCCAAAGTATCCCAAAGTTTTACTAAAGAACAATACATTGTGAATGTGCAGTCATTTTCTGAAGACTTCACTCACCATTTACTGTTAGAGTGACATCTCTTTCTGCTACTCCTATACGAGGAACAATGGCCTTGCAGGTGTATGTTCCAGCATCCTCCTGGGTAACAGCCTTCAGCTGCAAGGTGTTACCATTACTGAGCACCTGGTGAGAGATCCAAAGAGACAAGTGAGAAATGTGCTAGAAAGAGGAAAAGCGAAACAAGAAAAAGAGAAAAAAAATGAGGCAGCAGAGGGAAGAGGCAGACAAAGGAAAGTGCAAGCCTTCATCAGGGGCCCCCTCATTGCGGAGGCAGTGCAGAGGTGGGCTGACCATTGTAACAAATGCTGGTGGTTGGAGTTTAATTTCATTGTGAAGAGCTTTAATCACAGCATTAAGCACTCCAGCCACCGCTGAGTGACCGTGCTGCTGGGGAGATTGTTGTAATTAAACAGTGGGGACAGATCGCGGCATACTATGTGTGAGTGGGCCCTAGCCTTTGGAGCTCCTACACTCACTCACTCCTTAGCTCATTGATCCTGTCATTCCATCAAGCTGTGATTAATCCATTTATCCCCACTCTGTCCTCCTCCCTCTTCTCCTCGTCTTCACATCCTCCCTCTCACTCTCTCCTTTTTTTTTTTTTTTTTTTGTATTTCAACACACTTACAGAGTAACCCAATTAATCCATTACTCATGGATGGCTGTGTGAGGGACAGTGGCAGTGGGTGGATTAGAAAAATGCCTGCACATTTTGCTCAGAGTGGTTGAAAGTGTTTGTTCTGAGAGATGACGGCACCGCTTATTTCATCCAACAGCGGCCTGCGCTGGAGCTGCTTTCTCCAGCACGGCTTTAGAAATTATATTAGTGGTCTGGAAAGAAGCTCCTAAGGGACGCCTCCTTTAATGGTGTGTGCAGCGAAAGACGTTTACCAGAGTGATGTAAAGTTAAGATGGAAACTTCACATTATTTCACCCAAGGAAGTGACTTTGAGGAGGCAGATTCAGATGTCGTGCATAGAAGTGTCTGTTTTTAGATAACCTGACATTATTAAAAAAAAAAAAATTAGAACTCAATTTCACAAGCAAATGACAACTATATTTGACAACTATGAGAAGAGTATGGAAGCTATCCAGCAAAGACCAATCTATTATGATCTTGCAAAGTGAAGTCGGAACAGTTGGCTTCTTATTAGCCCTCCCACAGCTGCTGCTTCTGGTTTGGGGGGCACATAGGCGATCATTGACAGGACACACACATCGTGTCTAACATCTGCCTTGCTTTTCCTGAATACATCTAGCTGTGATCACGGGAAGGTTAAAGGTATAACGGATTTTTTTTGTTAGAAGGAATGAGTGCATTACTGGCAGTAGATAATCCTCTTTGGGTCTTCAGTAAATATTAATCCAGATTATTGGTCGCTGTAGATGCTAATTGCTAGTTTGAGTGAAACCATCTAAAACTCCAATATAATTATTCACAAAGTTGCATCTGTGCTATCAAATTGCTCTGTGTGTAAGATTTTACTGTTTGAGATTTATTTTCTTCATTTTCTTGTAAAGCAAGAAGAAATGTCAATTCTTTCTGGAGACGAGCTTGAAACCCTTAGCAGATGGATGTGTGAAACCTGGACTGGGTTGTTCTGCACATGATGAAGATTCACTAAAACAATTTTTAGCCTGTAGAGTTGTAGGTATGAGGTGGTGTTCCACAGATAACATTCCATTGTCAAACGTGCTTGGAACATAATTAAAAAGATTTTTTTTGAGACTTGCAGTCTCATATAAAAGTTTATTGACCTTTTCATAGAATAACTTTCTTGATATGTTGTTACTTTGACTGGAAACATTTTCAGTGTTCTGTTGTCAATTTGTGATTCACGTAGGTTGGAGCTTTACTGCCTCCACCCTCAACTTACTGCGTTAATAATCACCAGCCTCTATAAAACCAGCCACCCTTTCCAAACATGAAAACGGTTTATAGATTCACAAAATATTATCTGCACAAACTTCCATGATGGTAGAATTTAAATTTTGTCTTGCCCTGTCTCATGAGCAACATTTTAAAGGTTTTTATCAGTCTTGTGTCATTTTTTCATGAAAGTGTTAAAAAGTAAACAAGAAATTCCAAATAATATGACCAGATCAAAAAATGTTAATAAAACATAATGTCCTCACATATGAAATCACTTGGTTTTTTGATGCAAATGCAAGGAATACATGGTATTGGGTTGTCTAAAACATTGACAACCCAAATAGATTTTGGAAAATAGATTTTTTTAAAAATTGCTGAAAATTTGAAGGTCTGCCATAACTCTGAGTAGCTATTAGCATCAGTCTTTGGGACCAATTATTCTCGATTTATACAAACTGACCAAAACTCCTACTCAAAAATCCTTAAGCACCCTTTTAAGCAATTTTCTGTTAAGCTAAAACAACAACTAAAAACACTCACATTTGTCAGAAACAGGAGAAATATAGATGCATCTTTTATTCAGTGTCAGGGAAAATCTGATCTTTTTGTAAACTGTGGGGCGACACTTAGACAGTAATTCTTTTTGTTTGAACCGGTTGTCGGCTGATTGATTGACCAACTGATTGCCTTAGACTTATGACAGCATGCCATGTGCACGTATTTGTCTGTATGAATCTGTCACTGGGCAGACAGTTTTCTGCCAGAGGCTCTGGCCCTAAGGGAGCTTGCTGTGAGAGGTGTTGAAGATTCAGCCAGGAAAAAAAGTGTTGGGGAAAAAGTGTGTGGGATTCATGCCTCTAGGCCATGTGCGAATGTTCCTCTCTGGAGAAACGTCGGCGTTGAAGTTTTACTATTAGGATAAAGTGGCGACTTGTTTTCTGGGTTGACTTACCACGCTGGAGCCATGCTTTGTCCAAGCCAGGGTCAGAGGAGGGTTTCCAGTCCATGCGCAGGTAAAGGCTGCATCCATCCCGATGTCTACAGTCATCGGCTTGGGCTCTGACAGCAGTCTTGGGCCAACTAAGGTAATATAGGCAGTTTTAGTCAATAAGAAGCTACTTTTCAGCTAATATACCCTTAAAATGGTCAAACAATAGCCAGCTGTATAGCATGACATGCTCCTCCAGCGAAACTTACATTGCACATCGACCAGAGTGCTGACATTGGTGCTGCCCACAGAGTTTGACACCTCGCAGGAGACCGGGTCGGTGAAATAAGAATAATCCACAGTCACCTCAAGGCTGTCCCCATTGGCTTCTGAGATGGGCACTCCTCCTTTTGACCACCTTGGACATAGGAGCAAGATTATTAAACTGTTGCATTCCTTCAGGAAAGGCAATTAGTCATGCTTATGTGAAAAAGCCCATTAGCAGATTTAGGGACTGTGCCAATCAAAGGCTGCCAATCCAAAGGCCCATTTAGCCAAAACAATTGACTTCAGAAGCTTTGCTTTTTAAATGTACCATTAATTGTATTGGATATTTTCCAGCAACTCGAGTGTCATAAATAATTGAGAAGTGTACCTGTAACCAGTGATCTCAGGGTTGGCAGATGCAGAGCAGATGAAGAGAACTTTGGCCCCCTCTGTCACGGTCTGAGGTTGGACTGATAGGGTCACCGCAGGTGGATCTATGAGGAACAAACATGTTCATGTTAAATATTTAGGGCTTAAACCGGTAACCACACAGAAAACAATTCTTGCACTCTTCATTGATTTGTTTTTCTTTATTTTTCTTTCATGTCTTAAAAACTTTATGGACAGGTGCATGCAGGACTCACGCTGGACACTGATAGTGACTGAAGTCTGTCGTCCAGCGGGAGCAGCTGGGTTGAGAACCCTGCAGGTGTAGGTGCGTCCGGAGTCGCTGTCTTCTGGAATGATTGGAAGCATACTGACAGCTGCCTCCCTCTTCCCATCCTCCATTAGGGCCTACCGAGTTAGGACAACAAAGGTGCAGGAACTTAGAAAGGAAAATCCGATCAATGTTGCACAAAACAAGTCAGTGCCTTATGACACTGCGGTCCAGCTCTTTGGAAAGTAAGTAATTTATTTTATGGTGCAGCACGGGAATACTGTGATGCTCCCACATTTCCGAGTGTTCCCCGTCAGCGTTGTTTGTCATTATCTTTAAAATCTATTTACTGCTTGGAAATCAATACTTCTAAGTAAGTAAAGGTGTAGATTCTTAAGATCTGGCTCAGTAGGAGCTTTCTTTCTCTCTTCTACTTCTCATACATGCGTAAAAAAACCTACACTGGGCACAGCGATGAAATGCTTTGCAAAATGTTTATCTCCCTTGAACTTTTTCATATTGTGACATGTTACAACCACAACCTATATTAGGTTTAATTATGTTTTTATGGTGGACTAACACAAAATACTGCATTTATTGTAGGTCAAAGAAAACAGATGGTTAGATTAATGGGGCGAATCTGTAAACATTAATATTCAAGTCTTGCTATAAATTCTAAATCGGACTTAGGTCTGGACTTTGACTGGGCCATTCTAACGCATACATTTGGTTTGATCTAAAATAATCTTTGCTATATACCTGGCTGTTTATTATGACTTTAGAGTCATTGTCTTGCTGGAAGGTGAACTTCCACTCCAGGTTTTCTTTCCCTCCATTTAGCTCCATTCATCGTCCCATCAACTCTGACCAGTTTCCCCATTGGGAAAAGAAGGATTTCCCCAAAGCATGACGCTGCCACCACTATGTTCTCCTATGGCGATTGACATGTTCACGGAATTGGATGCATTCATTTCTATCATACCCATTTTTTCCCCCTGAATTTTTAATTTTGTTCTGATCTACCCAGAGCTTCTTCTTCGACATGTTTGCTGTTTGCCCTACATGACTTCCAATAAACTGCATTTAGGCCTTCATATGGCTTTGTTTCAATGATGGCTTTATTCAAGGCAATACTCTCCCTTGAACTTTTTCAAGGGGAATTATAACGGTCATATTTTTGAAATGCATGACTTAAAGTCATTCTGTCAAAAGATTTTCAGAGCCTAAGTGGTGAATGCAGCTCCTCTGGAGTTACAATTGGTTTCTTGCCTTCTTCTCTTATTAATGCTCTCCATGCTCAGTTTGAATAGGTTTGCTACAATACGGCTTCCATTTTCAGATAATGGATAAAAAATTGCTCTGAGAGCTGTCAAAAAATTGGGAATTTGTGTTGCTTCTACACAACTGTATCCCTGACCTGTCTGGCGCATCATTTGGGCTTTATGCTGCTCTCTAATGTTCTTCAACAAACCTTTGAAACTCTTTACAGAACCGCTGTATTTATACTGGGATTCAGTTACACAGTGGTGGCTATGCTATATTTTATTATGGGTAAGAGTAAAGGGGACTGAGTACAAATAGATTGCAAACTTTTTTGTTATTGGTAGAAAATTATGAAAACCGTACATCATTTTCATTTAGCTTTCTTTCACATGAAAAAAAAAATTCCACACAAAAGTATGTGGTAATAATGTGCCAAAATTCAATAAAGCCCAATAGTTATAAAAAGGTTTTTCAAGCAGTTCAGAGAGCTGGGGGTGGTGGTGGTGGGGAATAACTGCAATGGCCACAGAGAAAGGTATGTGTGTTTTTACATTGGGGAATGGTCGCATGGAAGAAGTGTCACAAATCGAGTGCGAGCTAAACCTTTTCCCTTGACAGCCAAATCAATGGAGCAGGTCTTTCACTTCCTCGCCCGACACACAAAAAGCATTTTTATGCTAGATCAAATCACATCACTCTCTGTCACCACCACTCACTCGGACAAAGCCTCGTCCAGCCCTCCACCCGGCCTCGGTTTGGCAAAATTGACGGATATTTGCTTCATTTTGCACAAAGCCGCCTCGTGATTTAACTGAATATTGATGCCCCTCTCTGTGCCTCTTTCCCTCTTCAACTCCTTACATCTCATATCCTCTCACGCCCTCACCCCTCTGATCCTCCGCCCCCTCCCGGTTCCACCTCTTTCTCTCTCTGCAGGCTTTCGCTTCCTTAAATGTGGCGTTTAGAGTCGTTTAGCGTGGTCAGGGAGCATGAAAAATGTGACACTTTCCCAGGCCGCGGCCGCCTCACGCTCGGGCGCATCCCCATTGTGTCTCTACATTGTTGTGGGTGATTTCTCCTCTGCAGAAGCTCTACTGTATGAAACGCTCATGCCTGTCTGAGCTTTGGCATGCTCCAGTTATGCTGTAGTGTGGTTGCATTAGCAAGCAAAAAGGGGTGGGTGGGGTAGAGGCATACGAGGCGGAGGTGGGGGTCAGGAATGACTGATAAAAATGGGAGGGGGGCTGCAGAGAGCATAAGAAGAAATCCTTGTGACTGAAGGGAGATGATAGATAAACTAAAGAACGGAAGAAATAAAAAGAGATTGAGAGTCATACCCCTGAGAGGAAATATCTTTGTTTTGAATACTTTTGCATGTGTTCCTCTCCAACTATTACGTTCAACAAGACTGCGCGGGCGGTTAGCGACTAAGCCCGCTCTCGCTGTACCTTGGAATAAATCGCTGTCTCCATGACCTCTCCATCTCTGTACCAGGTGATCTCAGCTGCAGGTTTGGCTCCCGAGGCTCTGCAGGTAAGGTTGTGCGGTGTGTGGGCCTTCAGACGAACAACGGGGCCGCCTTCCACCGCGGGGTCAGAGGGTGGAACTGTGGAGCAGAGCAAAAAAACACACACCACTCAGATACAAAACGGCAAGACCCAGGCGAGTACACAGCCAGGCTGATGCTGGCTGTGGCTTCTTAGCTCAGTGTCAGTGTGTGACTACATCTTCTTACTAGTGAGCGTCTGTTAACAAGGTGTAGCTTTATACAAGAGAAAAGACCAAGAACAGTTGTTAGTTGGCGGCGGGGAAAGAAAAAGAAACACTCAACCTTATTTATTTCCTTTCTGGGGACTAGCATTATTACTCTATTTGCTCCCACTGTTGCAGAGTGATGTTTCAGCCGAATTGCTTATTTGTTCATTTATTTGCATGGTTTCGCACGCGCCACTGGCAAGCCGAGCGTGCCACCCCTGATGAAGGCGTCTATCTCCCCCGACCAATAAGAGGAGGCGTAAACATGGGGTTTGTGCTGGCCTTTCTCGCACCCTCCGCCGAACCAATTTCGCTGTGTGTATCTGAATTGTCAGAGGTCCTTCCGTTGCCGCGGCACGGACACTAATGGAATCCGAGCGCTAGGTGATTTTAATTTCCATGCCGATTCCCCTGACTGCACTCCCACCGTTGACTCCTTTGACTGTGCAGGATTGCTTTGGTCTCATCTGGCCACATTGATTTATACACACACATACACACAAACGCGGGCGGTTGCACACGCGACGCGGGAAAGCCCCACTTCCTTTTCGATAGTCACATCCTCACAAACGGCTAGACTGCATTTTGATTTTATTTCTGCGCGTATTTTCATAGGCATGATAATCACGAACCACCAGCCAGAGTCTTTCGGGGCACTTTTACGGGAGGGGGCCGGGGGGACAGTTTTTCATTGATTTCTGTGATTTTACATACGATGTGTTTCTACATAGGGAGACCTGCAGGCTGCTTTTCTCTGCACAGCTGTGCAGACTGATGAGCATTCATGATTTCGTTGTCTTTGTCTATTTACAGTGCCTCGCAAAAGTATTCAGACTCGCGTCACACTTTATGTCATTGCAGTCGGAAATTAAATGTATTATTATTGAGATTTTATGTCCCACCGTTATTAACCAATTGTGAAGTGGAAGGAGCATTATACATGGTTGTCAGAATACTACACAAATAAAAATCGAACACCTATTGTTTGCGTTTACACACACCTGTGTGTCTGAAACTGAATTATTGTCCATTTTGTTAAAGAATAGTTTTGCCAATTTGCTATGAAAGACATGATTGTAATTGCCTGAGCTGTAGCTCACTGCAGTTCCTCCAGAGATACCAGAAACCTCTAGACTGCTTCTCTGATTTATGCTGTTCCCTTCAGGTAAGATGACATCTATGTCTTGGTAGGTTGTCGGTTTGTGCTGCACTTTTTCCAAACCTGAATCCTCCATTAAACACCTAAACAACTCTCTCTCTCTAAGCTGTCTGGGGAATTCTTTGGTCCCCATCACACTGTGATGTTCTCTAACAAACCTGGAGAGAGCAGCTGTCTAAGCTTATGGTTAATTGCACACAGGTGGACACTTACTTACTAATTAGGTGACCTAAGAAGGCAGCCACATGGTTATATTTACTGTTTTCAGAGTAAAGGGGGACGAATACTAATTCAAGCCACTTTTTTGAGGTTCTTGTGAAAATTTTCAACTGAATGCATGATTTTTCTTTCACTTTGCCGCTTCATGTAGGATTATGACATAAAACGCCTCCCAAAAATATACTGAATCTGATTGAAATGTGGCAAGTTGTAAAAGTGTCAAGGGGGTTTGAGTACTTTTCTATTTCAATTCTGAGTGCGACTTCTCTACTTAGCCAACCCAATCGCTAGTATTTGACACTTTGCCTCTGTGGCAACAAATAAATAACACAACTGCAGCCTTTGTGGCATAATTTGCCACAACTGCTCTGCATAAACTCTTCCTTTGAGTTTCTCCCTCCTTATAAGGATTATTTGCTTGTGTAGTAATTTATGGACTATTGACAGGACTAATTAATGGAGTGATGTTCCTTTGCATGCCACAAGATGCCAGCAGCACCTAACCGACTCCCATAAGGTCTGTCACTTCTAATCCTCGCCACTCTGACCATACGCCCCCCCTCCCTCCCCCCCGCCTCCCCCGTCCCTAACCCCTTCCTCCACTTCTGAATGTCTGTGTGAAGAAGTAGATCACTCACATCACGTTAATGTACAAAACCGCCCTGCGCTTGATAGATGTTGTGGCTTGCTGCAAAATGTGCTAACTGTGCAGATTTGGACATTCAAGCAACTGTGCGAGTCATTTGTGACTGCAGCAATCACATTATCTTGGACCTGTACAGTCTCGATTATTGCCACTGAGAGTAAAGGCGTTTCCCCTCTTTTTTTGCTGAGCTTTGCTTGGCACTTCAAGACGTGTTTTTGCAGTATATAAAACAAAATCTTATCCCAGTCTGTACAGAGGAAGTGAATCAAATGTACAAACCGTAAGTTTTAAACAACCTCTTAGTGCTGTGAAGTGAATTTGACCATTAATGGGATTGTTTTGCTTTTTTTGTTGAATTTAAAAGGTTCAGGATCAGTTTCAGTAAATTTTCATCTTTCAAAAATAACCTGGGTAAATACTAAATGGAATTAATTTCTAATTTTATTCATTAAGGAAGAATGACGGTCCACATTAACCAGCCTTTATGTGACAAATAAGTCATTTCTCAGTAAACTGACTGTGTCACCCATGGAGGCAACAGTTGCACTTAGATGTTTGTTTTACATAGTTGTCATTTTTTCTCAGTCTTCTTTGCAGAATTGGACAAACTCTGAAAAGACAAATGGCCTGCTTAGGGTCACATGAGGACTTAAGGATTTAAGTCTGGACTTTGACTAGGCCTATGCAAACTCTTCACCTTTGTAATTTATCAGGGCATTCTCACATTTCATTTTAGATCCGTGCATAATGTACTGCTTTTAGAGAACTTTTTGTCAACTTAATATTTTTAGGTTCTATTTAAGTGTTGAACTAGGGTTAGCTTGGATGGTTGTTTAACCATTGTAAAGGAAAACATTTTAAAAACTGCATGTTTGATTTACTATTTTTGTTGTTGCTGATGTGTGAAATTGGTTGGATTATCTCAAATGTCTATTTGTGACAAAAAAAGACAAAAAAAATATAACGCCATATAATCTGCTACGTAATGCAGGTTTAAAACCACATCCAAGAAAGTTAGGTAGAAAGTGTGACCATTTTCCTGCTGACAGCCAAGACCTCTAGATAATGAATCGAATCCTGACACCAGACACATCATAGAGTTGAAGATCTGAATATCCTATAAAGAGATTTTTTTTCCCCTTGAGTCTTGGAAATTACACTTGTCTTTCTGCCTTGGTGTTTTGTGATAAAGACACTCCCCTGATCCCCCCCCACCCCTTCTTCTCTTTCAAAGCTCTGCCAGCCTGCAGACCCTGGCACAAGAGCTGGCAGGGAGGATCATGAGTGAGCTGTGTATCTTACCTAGTACAGTGAGCTTGGCACGGTGGGAGCGGAGCCCTGCCTGTGTAGCCTGACACTCATACACCGCGTCATCCGCCAACTCCGCTGAATCGATCAGCAAGCTGTGCTCGCCTGATAGCGGGTCGCCCATTAAGGAATAGCGCGTCCAGCCTGCATGAAGCCAGCACAGAGAATAGAGTTAGAAGTAAACAATTCGAGCAACAATAAACACATATTTAAAAGGAGTAAAATATAACTAGGCTCCTGCTCTGAACAAAAAGGGGGTTAGGGGGTAGAAAAGCTCTTTATAAAGCACAAGAAGTGAAAAGCATACAGCACCTTACAGGGGCCAGGCATTTAAACTGTTGTGTTAGCATAGTGGCATGAGGCTTGAAGCACAACACGTAAGAGGGCTGCTGCATGAGGAGGTTGTCCTTTAAACACAGACACAATAAAGATGGGGTTGCTAAGGTCAAGAGGAAGCCTCTCCGCTTTCTCACTACGCTGCTACACATTTAAATGTCAGTGCGTGACAAAAGCCAATTGATTATCCACCTTCCTACCAGACTCTTAAAATGCTAAGCAACAAATTAAAGTTTGGTGTGTGCAGCTGGAGCCGATCTGTCAGCGGTGCGTTCTCCCCTCGCCATTCATTTGTGTAAAAAACCCCAACGGCTGACAGAGAGGGAGCTGATTTCTAATGAGACCGAGCATTGATCGCAACAAGACCCGATGAGACACAGAGGACAATAAATACAGAGAGCAGGAGGAAGGAGGGGCCAATAGAAACAAGGGTAGTGGCCGTACCTGGCAGGTCTCTCTCTCCGCCCAACGCCAGGCCGTCTTTGGTCCACTGGACCATTCCCCTGTAACCCACAATCACACAAGGCAGAGTCACGGACTGGCCCTGCACCACCACCTGGTCCTGGGGCTGCTGGGAGAAGTAGGCCGCTTTGGTGGCTGCTGGAAGACGAAAATAAAAAGAACAACGTGAAAATCATTTCATAGCTAGTGAAATAGAAGAATACAGTTAGAATCAGCCATCAGTTGTCTGAGGAAAGCCAGTAGTTTTTACACTGACAGTAACAACACAGCTGGGTGGCAAAGTATACATATCAACTGCATAGATTGAAAATAAAAAATAAAGCGAACTCTGTTCTGGTTGAGGATCAGTGATATTATAAGCAACACAATGGATGGATTTAACTTTTCAGCAAACATAGTTACTGTTGACACATTTGACATGGGAGGCTGACAGCTTTCAAGTTGTATTAAAGTTGAAAACTGTCCCACCTTTTGTGCTAAAGTCAGATTGTGACTCTTCTCGTCATAGGAAACACAGTGATATCATCTGACATCAGTAAACATGAGTAAAAGACTGATTTTGTTTTTGTCTTGATTTTGTGCAGATTTTGATATAGCTTTCCTGACTGGAGTGGCCATTCGTCAGTAAGTTGATGGAAAATTAGGTTGTGAGAGCTGGTCAGTGGGCCGGGACTCTAACCTGCAACAGCCACACAGAAAACCGAGGCCTCCGTTGGGTTGTGCGCTTCCCCTCTGTGCCACATTATTCTCCTGATACAGATTTTAAATAATCTGAGAAGCATTTGAGTTCTAAAGGTTTCAAAGTTGTCTTAAGATCTAAAGTTTGACTGATGACATCCGCAATGTGGAAGAGCAACTTTTATTAGCGTTCAAGAGAGATTCTGAAGTTGCACTTAAGCAGCAAAATGATTGAACTGAATTTGATTCCACTGTCACACAAGCCATGATGCTGCTGTAGATGCTGAAGCAGAAGTCTACAATCACAATGATCATTCTGTGATCATCTGAACCTTACAGTGTTTTCACAACAC